>QXTE01000010.1:17172574-17296158 GCA_003942145.1 Platysternon megacephalum
GGGGTACAGGGCAGAAGGCTGGGTGTTGGGGGGGTACAGGGCAGAAGGCTGGGTGTTGGGGGGGAGTTCAGGGGTACAGGGCAGAGGGCTGGGGGTGTGTGGGGGTACAGGGCAGAGGGCTGGGTGTGTGTGGGGGTACAGGGCAGAAGGCTGGGGGTGTGGGGGAGTTCAGGGGTACAGGGCAGAGGGCTGGGGGTTCAGGGGTGAGGGCTGGGGTGCTCGGGTTGTGGGGCTGGAAGGGATATGCCTGTTCCACCCGCTTCCCCAAGGCCCCGTCCCTACCTCTTCTCTGTCTCCGGAGCAGCGAGCACGCTGCGGCTCGGCTCCGCCCTCCTTCCCCCGGCCATGAGCTGATTGTCGGGAGGGAGGAAGAGGGGCAGGAAAGCTCCAAGCTGGGGAAAGAAGCGGGGGAGGCGGGAGCTTGGCTGCCGCAGGTCCAAGCTTCTGCCTCCTGCCCCCTCAGGGGAGAGCGTTGGGCGGGGGGGGCGAGTGGGGCTGGGACTGGCAGGCAGCGGCGTGCCGCCGAAAATCGGCTCGCGTGCCATGTTTGGCACGCGTGCCGTAGGTTGCCGACCCCTGGGTTAGATAAATCAATAAGACAAGTGTATTAACTCAAAAATAAAGATTTTAAGTGACTACAAGTAAGGAGGAATAAAAGTCAGAATTGGATACAAGGTAATAAAATATAAAACAACTAATATGTAACTTAACAAGTTAAATGAGTTTAAAGCAAAGGTTCCTCTCACCACATGCTTTAGCAGTCTTACTGGCTGGATTTATTTCAGCCAGGATCCCGCCCCCAGTTCAGCATTAGTTTCCTTGTCCTTCAGGTATTGTTGATGCCCTGGATAGTGAGAAAGGAAGGAGTATTTTGGGGCATTTATACCTCTTTCTTATAGTTTTCTTTTTCTTTGAAAATCATTTCCAGCTGAGGTTCAGGCAACACAAAATATGTGGGACAGGAATCTCCAGCTATTTCTTTGCAAATAAGTCAATTTCTCACTCACACTCTTCTTCCTGCCACAGAATGGCTACTTAACCAGGTGATAGTCCATTTGATTTTGTTGACACCTGGCTGAGGCATCAGTTTGCCTTTTGTCTTTGAGGAACTGATTTGTGCCTGCTTTTTTAAAATTTGGAACACATCTCAGTAATGTTAGAATCTTATAACTTTACATTCAAAGTTGCCACACATATTTTACAAGGACAATATTGATCAGCAAATTATAAGTTTTCAAATGATATTTCACAAGTCATACTTTGTAAAAAAATTATCATAGTCTTCTAAAAAGGGTGAACATAAGGATACAGACTGTCACAGTTGGGTTAACATTAAACTGCATCCCCCTTTCTCTCCCTTGGACTAGTGTTCATAGTCAAACTCCATCTCTCATGTTTCAATCTGGTCTCCAATTTAACCGAATAGTGTGCTGTATTATGGAAGGCACATGACTTCTGGGGCATCATAAGAGACATAATTCACCTAGGAAATTTGGCCTATAGGACAGAATGGGGCATGAGAAACGGCCTACAACTCACAGGAGGTAATGCAGTAACAAGGGAAATGTACCTTAAAATTGAGCTACTTGAAATGAAACAATTCACCATTTCCAAACTGAAATATTTTGGAATTTTTGGTTCCACAAAAAAATTGATATTTCATATTTTTGTCGCAACTAGGATGAAAACAAATGATGACATTTCAGAATTTCTGTAGAATGAAAATTTCAATTTTTAAATTATATTTAAAATTTGTTATTTGTGAAGTGCCAATAATATGCTAATCACTGTAGAAGAAATATAATACATAGCTCCTTCCCTATGCAGCTTACAGTTTAAATAGTGATGAGCTAATGAGAATAAGAACATTTCATGGAAGATATGTCTAGCAATAGGAGCAGTGCACCAATACACTAAATAAAAATTCATTTTATTAACTGAAAATAAAAAGCAAACAAAAACAAAAATTATTAGTATTGAAGATGAGAGAGCTTGGGGAAAAAATCTTGTCATCTGTAAAAAGGTTGAGACCAGGCTGGGCTTAAATTAATTTCAGGGGGAAAACTCTGGAGAGAGAAGATAGACACATAAGCCTTTTCCAACTTCCTTATTTAATGATTTTAAGATTCTCATTCCCATATATATCTGTCAAAATACTAGTGAAGTATATCAAATGTAGATCTATAAATGCAATTGTGATTGACTCATTAGACAAAAACTATCATTAATCACATCTTAACATATAATTGCACATTAATAAGGAACTCTTGTGCATAGTTCAACAAGTATGGTTATTAAGTAAGAGAATGATCTGAGAAACATTTATAATGCAGTAAATGGATTAAGACCTTTTTAAAGGTTATGAAGTCTCTCTCATTTTCAAGCTGTCATTTTTGGAGAACAGCTCTGTGTGGTAGCTCTGACTACTGAATGCTGTTGGTATTATGCCAGAAGTATATTATCACAAATATAATATGTACTGACCTTTGATGTGCATGACTGCTTACAGTAAGAGACAGAAAACTGTTGCAAGTGTCTTGGAATCCAAGGGGTCTATTATGCATTAAAGGCAAAGAAACATATTGGTAGCAGTTTATCACCCACTAAGCAGAAGCCTCGGTAAACTCCCTGGTAGAGAGGGGAAGTGTAGCTGTTGAGCCACTCTAAGGAGGTTACAGCATAAGCTCACTGATGTGCATAGCCAGATCAAGTGGCTGGTATGAGGAGGGTGGTACCATGGACCTGCTTTTTCCGATCTCCTTTGGTGTAGCTAGTGCCACAAATGAAGTGTGCACAAGCAGTGTGACTGTGCCCAGCCCCTATGCAAAGGGGCTGCAAATAGAGCCGGTCATTTAAAAAAACAACAATAATAAATAGTCAGGAATTGCTGTTTTGAAGAAAGCAAACTGTTTCAGGAAAATATGGTGGCTCCTTCAAAAATTCCCATTTTTTGACAACAGTTCAAACTGAAAAAATGTTGTTGTTTTTTTAAATTTACCAATCCTCCTCCCTGATCTTTTGCCACTCTGTAACTTGTGACTGGAATCTGAGTGTTATCACATGTGTTGTTCTACGACTGAAATAACTAATAAATACTGGGTGTGTGTGGAACAGACTCATAACCCAGATGTCACACTGGGTGAACTGCTGCTCTATTTTTGATGGTGATTGGCCAGGATACATTGTGTGACTGCCTTGTGGGGTTCCCTATAGGGCTGTATCCCCTCTCCTCTCCAATTCTTGGGGAGAAGGAATGGAATTTGGGCTTGTATTTGTGTCACTGACCATTAGAGTTTACACTCCTTGGCTGGGCATTTTGTTACATGCAGGTTACTCATTGAGGATCTAGCCATCTGCCAACTAGGGTTCCCTGTAGGGATACTGAGCTGTAGTCCCCAACCTCCCTCACATCATCCTTCCTCTCCCCCTCCTTTGCCCCTTTGAATTTCTTCTTGTGCTTTTGGGGTGTGCACCTAGAGTCTAGGGACAACCCACCATTCCCTTTCTCTGCCCACTGAAAAATACCCCCAGAATGGCCACTTCCTCTTCCAAGTGGAAACATTGAATCAACTTATACTTTCATCATTTCATTCTTTTTGAGGTGAAGATATCTTTCCCCCCCTTTTTAACAGTTTTCTATTCAAAACTGTCCCAATTGTCCATTTCATGGCATTTTTTTTTCCATTTCACAATGAAATTTATTTTGAAACTCCCCACAAAACTTCTCTCTTCTGTTTTTCAACCAGGTCTAAGTGCAAATGATGGCAGAATAGAAAGTTCTTGTGCCCTCACCCCTGCAGCATACTCAAAATATGACTGTAATTTAGACACAGCACTGCCAGGGATAACAGTAAAAGAGGGTTGATTATGTGGTGGTGGAGAAAAGGGTATAACAAAGAAGGATAATGAGTTAGATGCATGAAATTGCAGAGCATGTCAGTGACGATATTCCAAGGATTATCAGAATTGGCAGAGTGTAGGGCATGGACAAGGTAGCAGCAGGGTACATGGAACAAGGTGTGATGATAAGAAACCTAAACAGAAAGAGATCAGATTGAATTCAGACTGGCTGTCATCACCTTCAAGACTCTTCCTTTCTAACTTTATTTCTTCATCCCCACTCCCAACCGTTCTTCCATTCTCACCCTCTACTCAGCCAGCTTGGTGCATCTTGATGCTCCTCTGTTCTTCTCCCCCAGATGATTTTGCACAATAATGAAAATAATATAAAACTGCCTGTGGTGTCTTTTTCATGCTACAGTAAGAAAGGGCACCACAGTTTCTTCCCTGACTCTTTCTGAACGTTTTTCAGCTAATAAAACATTTAAATCTTATTTGGATTAATCACCATTAATGACAGAATTACAAGTCAGATATCGGGATAGTAAGCAATCAAGTTTTATGCAGTGAAAATTGTTGAAGAAGGGACACAAAGTACTTCTTTAAATGTGGATGTGTTGTTTTGCTATGTATTGAAACTAATAATTTTACTGAAATAAAATATCTAATACAATGCATTCTTAGTATTTTGCTGCAGAAGTAAAAATGCAGAGAAATGCCGCATTTTTAGGTACAATGTATCTGGGACAATCAGAAAGAAACTGTTAGTAGTAGTGGAGTCAATAGTTTCCAGTTCTGTATTATGATAGAACTCTGGCAACCATTGGTCCCTTACTAAATTTATGAAAAGAAAGTGAGGATGGGATACTGAGCACCGATGTCATTTGTTGTCTAATACTATCTGTCAACGTTTTGTTTAATCAAATATTCAAGAGGGGTTTTTTTAGCGTTTGCTTAGATGGACGCTGGTGCACGGCAAGTTGGGGTATAAATCTACAGTGCTCTTGCCTGCCACATGCTATCTAGCCTTGTGGAAGATGCTACCATGAACTAAAAGTTCCATAGTGCACTTTGACAGTTGAAACAGCAGTAGATCAAACTCTCCACATACACAATACCCTAAGGTGATCTGGTTGTTGTTACTACTACCTAGAGCATTGGCTATTAATAACAAGTGATAGCAAGCCTCTCTGGTGTGTTAGATGTTACAGAAATTGAAAAATCTCTGTATTAACGATGAGCCTAATCCTAAAGTCCTTAGGTGGACAAAACTCCCATTGAAGTCTGTGAGATTAAGAATCAATTTGGATCACTATGGACTGGATTCTGAAAGCCCTACTCACACATTATATTGCAATTTATTCGTTAAGTATCCACATTTAAATCAGTGGGTCTACTTTCAGAATAAGATACTATTCATAATAAAGAAAGGTGACATAATTGGCCCTATTCTAAGATTTCCTTCTCACTATGTTTGATGCCTTCTCAACTATCAGTGGGGTTTTTTTAAAATCTAAATAAATAGACTCCTATAACAGGCCTCTAGGTGCCCTAATACATAATTATTACTACAGAACCCCAGCAGCATTAAAATAATCATTCAAACAGGGAATTCAGCCAGCCAGCCATCTACAAAGAAAGATCATTTCCAAACTTTTGTTACTGGGGCAAGCATACCCCAACAGGTATCTTTTGTAGAGTTCCTGGAAAGTGACCAAATATGAGGTATTTTGAATGAAAGAAATATAGGGTGGGAAGGGACCTTGAGAAGTCATAAAGTCTAGCCCCTCATGTTGTGGCAGGACCAAGTAAACCTAGATCAGTGGTGGGCAATCTGCAGCCCGTGGGCCGCAGGCAGCCCATCAGGGTAATCCGCTAGCGGGCCGCGAGACAGTGTTTACATTGACCGTCCACAGTCACAGCCACCCGTAGCTCCCAATGGCCGTGGTTCGCTGTTCCCGGCCAATGGGAGCTGCGGGAAGCGGCGGTCAACACGTCCCCGCGGCCCGCGCTGCTTCGCACAGCTCCCATTGGCTGGGAACGGATGGTTCCCATTGCCTGTGTATGGTCAATGTAAACACTGTCTCGCGGCCCACCAGTGGATTACCCTGATGGGCCGCGTGCAGCCCATGGGCCGCAGGTTGCCCACCACTGGATTAGATCATCCCTTACAGGTGTTTGCCCAACTTGTTTTTAAAAGCTTCCAATAATGGGTACTCCATGATCTTCTTTGGAAGCCTGTTCCAGCACTTAACTACCCTTAGAAAGTTTTTCCTAATAGCTAACCCAAATCTCCCTTACTGCAGATTAAGCCCATTACTTCTTGTCCTATCTTCAGTGTTGAATGGAGAACAATTGATTACCGACCTTTTTATAACAGACCTTAAAATATTGGAAGACTTATCAGGTCCCCTCTCAGTCTTCTTTTCTTAAAACTAAACATGCCCAGCTTTTTTTAACTTTCCTCATAAGTCAGCTTTTAAAACATTTTATCATTTTTGTTGCTCTCCTCTGGACTCTTTCCAGTTTGTCCACATCTTCCCTAAATTTGGTGCCTACACAATACATCAGCTGAGGCCTCACCAGAGCTGAGATTACCTCCTGTATCTTAAATACAACACTTCTGATCATATTAGCCTTTTTTTGCAGCTGCATTGCATTGACAACTCATATTCAGTTTGTGGTCCACTATAGCCCCCAGATCTTTTTCAGCAGTACTACCACATAAATAGTTATTCCTCATTTTGTAGTATGAATTTGATTTTTCCTACTTAAGTGAAGTACTTTTCACTTGTCTTTATTGAATTTCATCTTGTTTAATTCAGACCAATTCTCCAAATGATCAAGGTTATTTTGACTTTGTAACCTGTCCTCCAAAGTGCTTGCAACCCTTCTCAGCTTTGTGTCATCTTCAAATTTTGTAAGCACACCATATACTCCATTATCTGAGTCATAAATGAAAATATTGAATAGTACTGGACCCAGGACTGCCTCCTTTAGAACCCCACTAGATAAGATCTCTCAATTTGACAGTAAACCATTGATAACTACTCTTTGAGTATGGTCTTTCAACTAATGTTAAAAGGTGGATGTGCACTCACCATATAGTAATTTCATCTAGACTACATCTTTGCTTATGAGAATGTCATGGGGAACTGTATCGAAAGCCTTACTAAAATCAAGGTATATCACAGAGATCAGCAACCTTTGGCACGCAGCTCGCCAGGGTAAGCATACTGGCAGGCCAGCCCGGTTTGTTTACCTGCCGCGTCGGCAGGTTCGGTCGATCATGGCTCCCACTGGCCGCGGTTCGCCGCTCCAGGCCAATGGGGGCTACGGGAAGCAGCGCGGGACGAGGGATGTGCTGGCCGCTGCTTCCCACCGCACCCATTGGCCTGGACGGGCAAGCCGCGGCCAGTGGGAGCCACGATCCGCTGAACCTGCGGACGCAGCAGGTAAACAAACCGGCCAGGCCTGCCAAGGTGCTTACCCTGGCGGGCCATGTGCCAAAGCTTGCCGATCCCTTGTATATCACATCTACTGCTCCCTGCATCCACTAAGTGAGTAATCCTATCAAAGAAGTAAATTAAGTTGGTTTGGAATGATTTGTTCTTGACAAATCAATGTTGAGTATTCCTTATAACCCCATTTTCCTCCAGTGCTTACAAATTGATTGTTTAATAATTTGCTACAGTATCTTTCCAGGCATTGAAGTTAGCCTAATTAGCGTATAATTCCCCAGGTCCTCTATGCTTTTAAAGATAGGTACTATGCCCTTCTTCAGTCTTCAGGGGTTCTTAAAGATCATTGCTAACAGCTCCAAGATTGCTTAATCTAGTTCCTTAAGTACCCTAGGATAAATTTCATCAGGCCCTGCAGATCGGAAAACATCTAAATTATCTAAATATTTTTTAACCTGTTCTTTCCCTATTTTGGCTTTTGCATTCTTTCCCCCAGGTGTCAATATTAATTGTGCTGGGTATCTGGTTATAATTAACCTTTTTAGTGAAGAATGCAGCAAAACAGGCATTAAGCACTTCAGTTTTCTTGATGTCATCAGTCATTAGCTCTCCTTTCCCGTTAAGTAGAAGACATACACTTTCCTTAATTTTTCTCTTGCTCCTAATGTATTTAAAGGACCTCTTTTTAATGCCTTTTATGTCCCTTGCCAGGTGTAACTGATTTTGTGCCTTAGCCTTTCTGATTTTGTCCTTAGATACTTGTACTATTCTTTTGTACTCTTCCTTAACAATTTGACCATGTTTCCAATTTTTGTGGGATTCCCTTTTGATTTTCATTAAAGAGCTTCTGATGGACCATACTGGCCTCTTAGTATTCTTCCTATCATTCCTTTTCATTGGAATAGTTTGCAGTTGTGCCCTTAATATTGTCTACTTGAGGAACTGCCAGCTCTCCTGAACTCCTTTTCACTTAGATTTTCTTCCCAATGAACCTTATCTACCAGCTCCTTCAGTTTGTTTAAGCCTGCTTTTTTGAAGTCCATTATCCTTATTCTGCTGCTCTCACTCCTTCCTTTCTTTAGAATCATGAAATCTATCATTTCATGACCACTGTCACTCAAATTACCTTACACCTTCAGATTCACTACTACTTCCTTCCTTTGGTCAGAATCAAGTCTAAATGTCTGTCACCTGTGTTACTTCCTCCACTTTCTGGAAAAAAAGTTGAAATGCCTCATTCACTTCCTCTTCCTTATTTGGTGGTCTATAGTAGACCACCCACCCCATCATGACATGACCCCTATTTTTAATCCTTTTATCTTTACGTAGAGACTCTCAAGAACAAGTGTATATATTCTTTGTGTACAATGCACTCCTCCTCCCCTTTTCCCTGTCTTTTCTGAACAAGCTTTACCCCTCTATATGAATATTCCAGTCATGACACTTATACCACCAAGTCTCTGTGATACCAATTAAATCATAATTCAGCTTATGTACTAATACTTCCAGTTCTTCCTGTTTATTCCTCAGCCTCCTTCCATTTAAATGTTGATCGTATTCTCCAACTGATTTCCTTCTTGTTGCTCCTTTGTCTCTATTGTAATATTCCATCCCTCCACCCCGTCAATATCTAACCCTATGTTAAGGTCATTGTTTTTTATACTTATCTGTGGACTTTTGTCACCTTCCCCCTGGGCGAGTCAGTACAGAAAGATGCTCTTCCCATTTTTGGACAGGTGGACCCTATCTCTTCCCATCAGACCTTCTTCCTGGAACAGCATCCTGTGGTCAAAGAAGCTGAAGTCTTCCCATCGACACCATCTGTGAAACAACTCATTCACTCCCCGCGTGGGCCCTTACCCTCAACTGGGAGGATGGATGAGAACACAACCTGAGCCACCGACTCTTTCACCTTGGCTTCCAGAGCCCTGTAGCCATTGCTGATCTGCTAAGGGTCAGACCTGTCAATATCATTAGTGCCCACATGGATGAGCAGCATAGGATAGTGGTCAGAAGGTCTGAGGAGCAATGGGGAGGAACATGTGCTAGAACCCTCATAGAGAACTCCCAGCCAGATGCTTCCTCTTTTTTATAGCAATGGAGAGTCCAGCTCATGCATCCTGCTGACTGAAGTTATGACAGTATGGCATGAGGAGAGAGGAAACCCTTCAAATAGGCCAGTCCCAGGCCATTAGAAGGGCTTTACAGGTTATAAAAAACACCTCCCAGTGAGATGCTTCACTCAGTAAATGATCAGCTACATTCTGCAAAGGTTTCAGTCTCCATATAGTTTCAAGATGTAAACCCATGCAGAGCATATTACAATAGTCTAAGGGGACAGAAACCTGGATAAGGGAATCAAGGCTGGCATCCAAAAGGAAAGGTCTCAACCTTCCAGCCAGGCAGAGATGGTAAAAAGCTGTTGGGGTTACCACTGTAGTATGATCGAGAGCAAGCAAACTCAAATAGAATCAGAATCAAGTCTTTTCTGTCCCTGTTCTCTCTTCTGTGGCTGAGATTAGAGAGAATACATTCTAAAAATAAACTAAATTGCTTTAAAAACCCACTTATTTAGTGTTTTTCATCTCCTAGATCAGGGATCGGCAACCCTGGTGGGCAGCGCTGGTTTGTTTACCTGTCGCGTCCATGGTGCTTACCCTGGCGAGCCACGCGCCAAAGGTTGCCAATCCCTGAAATACATCCTAGAATACTTATGGACCTGGCTGAAGAGATCTCTGAGACATTAGAGATTCCTTGTCAGATCTTGTAGAGGAGGAGAGAGATTCCAGAGGACTGGAAAAGGGCAAATATAGTACCTATCTATAAAAAGGGGAATAAGGACAACCCAGGGAATTATAATCACCTTAACTTGAGTATCTGGAAAGACAATGAAGCAAATAATCAATCAATCAATTTGTAAGCACCTAGAAGATAATAAGGTTATAAGTAACAGTCAACATGAATTTGTCAAGTACAAATCATGTCAAACCAACCTAATACATTTCTTTGACGGGGTAAGAAGCCTTGTGAATGGAAGAAGCAGTAGACGTGATATAGCTCAACTTTAATAGGGCTTTTGATAGTGCCCCACATGACCTTCTCTTAAGCAAACTAGGGAAATGTAGCTTAGATGAACCTACTATAAGGAGAGTGTACAACTGGCTGGAAAACCATGCTCAGACGGTAGTTATAAATGGTTTACAACCAAGCTAGAAGGACATATTGATTGGGGTTTCACAAGGATCTGTCCTGGGTCCAGTTCTATTCAAAATCTTTTAAAATTATTTGGATAATGGCATAGAAAATACACTTATAAAGTTTGCAGATAATACCCAACTGGGAGGGGTTACAGTTCTCACTGGCCACAGTTTGCCATTCCAGGCCAATAGGGGCTGCAGGAAGAGGCGGCCAGCACATCCCTCATCCCGTGCTGCTTCCCGTAGCCCACATTGGCCTGGAGCGGTGAACCGCGGCCAGTGGGAGCCACAATCGGCCAAACCTGCAGACGCAGCAGGTAAACAAACTGGCCTGGACCGCCAAGGTGCTTACCCTGGCGAGCTGTGTGCCAAAGGTTGCCGATCCCTGTTCTAGATGAATGTGTTTTAGCAAGATGTTTGCCATCAATATAGATCTTAGTTATTTCCATTTAAAAAAATATAGGAAAATTGTATAAAGGGGAAGAGAGTGCCATTAAACTCCAGGAGATCAAGCCCTTCTGTTTTTAAACCCACACATTTTATACAAAAAAGCCTGACCAGACTACACAATTGAGCAAAGGAAAGACAGCTCATTAAACCAAGATTGCAATTTATGGATACTTAGCTGTACCTTAAATACAATAAAAAAAACAAGTGCCTTCAAAATCAAGGTTCTCTGTTACAACCTGCAGTGAACTTTACTGTCAGCAAACCATGCCCTTATCATGATAATGAGCCAGAGCTTACAAACTATTAAATACATAATTTTATTCATGTGAGTCGTTTCCACTGAGTTCATCTCCTCCCATTGGTTGGGTACTTCACATATGGGGCTCTGATTCACGCCCATCTCTAGTTTAAATTAAACTATGGGCCAGGACTTATCTGAAACTACTCTGTCCTTTACAGAAAACTAAGTCTGTGTTGTGGTGGAGAAGGTATAATGAAATCCAGAAGTCTGCTAAATTCCCCAGTCAGTATACCAAGACTTGGGAAAAGCCGCGTACAGATGGACACTTGCAGAGTGAGCACATAGGAACATATTAATTGCCTTACCAGACCACACCAGTGGTCCATCTAGTCCAGTCTTTGATACTGGTGAGTATCAGATGCTTGAGAGGAAGGTTAAAGAAACCCTGCAAACTGCTGTCTGGCACAGTGGGGGTTAAAGGAAACCTTTGGGTTCAGCTAGACCCGCCCCGCAAGTAAGGGCTCCCCTGCCAATGGGAGGCTGCAGATAAGCCCTGTGGCAACTGACTAAGTGAGCCCCAGTAAGCTGGGCTAGCAGGGCCATGTCCCAAACTGAAGAGACATGTAGGAAATAGCCCAGGGAAGTGGGTCTTAACTCTTTCTTGGGAGGAGACCCATCTCCCCTATTTAGGGGTTGATCTGCACAGGGCTCTGGGCTGGGACCCAGTAGGGAAGGAGGGCCTGGGTCCCTCTACCACCCCCTCTGGCCTTACAGACTGAAAGATCTAGCCATTAAGGCCACCCAGCTATGGAAGACCCTACCACACCCATATAGAAGGTTGTTTCTTTACCCAAGGCAGTTCCTTCTATATTTTGTCCTATTTAATACAACTGTGCATATTCTCATTACTCAGATAAGTATCCAATACTATCTTTTTAATCTTACTAAGCTCTTAACCTAAATGATACATGAATTAGTGGGTTCCCCAGGGTAAATTTTGTTCTGACTGAAGAGAAATATAGGAAGAGATATAGGTGGAGCTGCTGTTGAGAAACAAGGAGCTTGGGACAGGTTCAAAAAGCTGTGTAAGAATTAATTCAGGAAGAGTCTGTCCAGTGGCTCAAGGTAGACATGAAATAAGAGCAGAAAAATTATGGTTTATACTTTGTTGCTGCCTATGGGGAATTAGAGAAACAAGTCTTTCTTATACTCAAGGAATTCAAAATTTCCCTAATTCTTGGCCATATATGGGACTGTGTGGCATTGACACTGGGTTCAGGTTATTTTTGAATCTCTTTGTCTAGCAGTTTGTCATATTTTCCTGCTTCTACTATAAAGTGATGTAAATCACCAGTGCCATTGGACCTGTGACCCATAGCACTGTGAAAGGATTCCCCGCCCCCTTTGATTTCTGTGGAACAATATTTTGCTTTCCAGAATATTTGTAAGTGCTGCAACCACCTCTTTCAGTTTGCCACATTTTCTTCTAATCTGAGGGACTCAGGTGAATTCACTTGCTCAATTTCCGCCCAAAGATTTGGGTTTTTTTGTTGTTGATGATGCTCTATTATAGAGCTGTGAGTCACAGGGATGCAGGGAAGAAGTTCATCTCCACTTCTCAGCCCCTATCATTGACATTGGTCAGAGCTATGAAAAGGTAAACTCCTATCATATGTCAGGGGTCGCTATTCACTCTCTACAATGACTAGTTACAGGGATAGTATCAGATGACTGTTTTCTAAGCACTACTCATACAAAGTTTGTTTTTCTTAATTTAAATTCTGTAGCTCAGTCAAGGTATACTTTCCTGTCACTTCCTGGATTAGTTCAACTGTAGGCAGCTACTTAGAAAAACAATACATTCACAACCTTGAGAAATGCCTGCAGTAATCCAGTTTTTCTGAATTCTTTCACCACATTCTGTACTTGCCATTCATTTTCCAGAAACCAGAGGGCTGAGACAATGCCCTGAATAAACATGCTACATCTGTATAGCCACTTTCCTTAAGTGTGAAGAAAACTATTCTCCTATTTCTCAGTAAAGTTCTTTATGCAGATTCTTAGCTGAATGAATCCTTCCAAAGGCTTTTCAGTCACAGCATTGCCGTCTTCAGTGGTGTGTTGCAAGTAGTTTCAGTAGATGATTATAAAGCCAATGAGCAATGACCTCAATGCAAACCAATGTCTGACCTCATGTCTACATTATTGGTGCAATTTAACTAAACAACTCTGTAACTAACAATAGTGGGATAACAGAACAGCAACAAAAGAAATGGGCAGAAAAGTTGATCTATCAAGTGTATATTTCTTTATTATTGTTGCAGCTGCCTCCCTGGAAAAGCAATGATGGCCAAAGTAGGTGCCTGGGTTAGATGAACATGTATATTACTCATTAGCAATATGTACCACCACAGAACAGCATCAAGGAGGAAACATACAACACTATCACAGCAGGCATGGTGTCTGGGCTACTATAAAACCACCATCAGCCACACACCCAAAGGCTGTTGGAGCCCAAGCCCATTATAAACTCATTTATACCTTACCAAAAACAACTCTGTGACATAGCACAGAAACATGTGTCAGGAAACATACAACAGATGGCCTCCCAGAAACTGAAGCCATATGAGCCTTCCAGTCAAAGACATATACAGGTACCTTATACACTAATATCTTACTTTGGCACTATAACAAAGTACAACATCACAAAGAGTGGCAGGAATGGAAAAGCAGTGACACAGCAAGTGGCTTCTAATATGCTGGCCCTGTGTCAGACATGTTAATTAAGCAGGTACAGTACATCACAGCAGCACACACAGTGATAGGACAATATAACCGATGGTGCAGAAAGTGTCCTCTAGTAGGTAGAAAAGCAGGAACTGAGAGAACAACCCTACCAAAAAGGGGGGAGGGGGAGAAAGAGTGGCACACGAGTTCCTTATGTTTTATTCCATATTTTAAAAATATATTTACTTAATTCCTTAATATGTGCCCTCTTCCCTCTTCTCTTTTATATGCCAATAGTGTTTTGGAACTGGGAGAAGAGGGGATGACTAGACCTGGATGTTTTTCTTTTTCTAGTAAAATATTTTACTTGTATATTACTGTGCCTTCGTTTTTATTCAGAGATATATATCTCTATATATCTCTATATAATATAATATATATATAATATACAGAGAGAAACTTTCTTTTTCACGGATTTCACATATCATGAGGATAACATATTAGAGTGAGAAGAGTTTACTCCATGCTTACACTCACCATACTCATGACTGGGTGCATTTTTCAAAAATTACATAAATCTTACACATTTATAGTAATCTTATACTAGGTTGTTCATTCAGTTGAGAAAAGGATTTGCATCTCTTAAATATTTTTTACCAAGTGTGACGGGTTGGATCACAGAAACCCCCTTGGGAGCTGCCAGCTGATGTGCAAAGGCTACCTCTGTTTCTATTCTCCCCTGCCAGCTCACTTATTTCAGCACCTTGTCTTGGTGAAGCCAGACACACCCTTCTGCTCCAGCACAGACTCAGGGTCTGAATAACCTGTCTCACAGCTGCAGGTTTACCTGAGAACAGCTCACAGAAGTCTGCTTGCCCTTAGAACTCAGATGCCCACTTCCCAACCCGGCACGACCCCCAATCGATCCATTTTACCCTGTATAAAGCATATACAGGGTAAACTCATAAACTGTTCGCCCTCTATAACACTGATAGAGAGATATGCCCAGCTGTTTGCTCCCCCAGGTATTAATACATACTCTGAGTTAATTAATAAGTGGAAAGTGATTTTATTTAAATACAGAAAATAGGATTTAAGTGATTTCAAGTAGTAACAGACAGAACAAAGCAAGTTACCCAGCAAAATAAAATAAAATGCGCAAATCTATGTCTAATCAAACTGAATACAGATAATCTCACCCTCAGAGATGCTTCAGTAAGTTTTTCTCAGACTGGACACCTTCCAGGCCTGGGCACAATTCTTTCCCCTGGTACAGCTCTTGTTCCAGCTCAGGTGATAGCTAGGGGATTCTTCATGATGGCTTCTCTCCCCTCCTCCTGTTCTCTTCCACCCCTTTATATATCTTTTGCATAAGGCGGGAATCCTTTGTCCCTCTGGGTTCCCCCACCCCTCACTGGAAAAGCACCAGGTTAAAGATGGATTCCAGTTCAGGTGACATGATCACATGTCACTGCAAGGCTGCATTATTCACTTGCCAGCACACACATATACAGGAAGACTCACAGGTAAATACAGCCATCTGCAGACAATGGCTCTGGTTAATGGGAGTCATCAAGATTCCAAACCACCATCAATGGCCCACACTTTGCATAATTACAATAGGCCCTCAGAGTTATATTTTATATTTTTAGTTTTAGATACAAGAGTGATACATTTATACAAATAGGATGATCACTCTCAGTAGATTATAAGCTTTGTGATGATACCTTTTGCATGAAGCATATTTCAGTTACATTAAACTCACTTATCATGTTTTTATAAAACTATTCCAATTACATTATATTCACTTATCATGTTTTTACAAAATCATATAGACTGCACAACGTCACACCAAGGAAGGCTACTCACTATATAAAATATTTTATTAGACATTGATAGAGCCATAGAGTTTAAGGCAAGAAAGGACCACTAGATCATCTAGTCTGACCTCCTCTATATCACAGGCCACTAACACCACTCAGAGCCCACACACAAACCCGAGAACCAAAATTAGACCAAAATACTACAGTTCAAAGGAGATTAAACTATTATGTGCCACAAGCAGAGACTAGGAGGGACCGAGGTACACCTAACTTGTCCTCTCTCTCTTTCCCTCACCTCCTTTCTCCCTCTTCCTTTCCCTCTATTTCTCCCTCTTCCTCTCTCTCACACAGTGAGTGAGGGAAATTATGGGATGGGGAGAGGAAGAGTAGGGGAGGAAAAGTACAGCGAAGAGTTAGGGAGAAGGAGTGAAAGAGAGTGACAGAGAATGAACAAATGGAGAGGGAAAAGGGGAATGAGAAAATAAAGGAGAAGATGCAAGGTGTGATCATGGGAAGTTGGGAATGGGAACAGAAGAGACCACACTCATAGGTTTGAAACTTGAGCCCTAACAGTCATTTGTTTTGCACACAGAAAAGTAATTAAAGGGCATATGGCTATGTCCCTTAAATTCATAACCATTATTGTCATTGCATGGAGGTAGTAGAATTGGTATATATATTGGCTATATGACAACTAGTTCATATTATTTGTATTATGGTAGCACCTAGTAGCCCAAGTAATGGACCAGGACCCCACTGTGTGAAGTACTGTACAAATACGGAACAAAAGAGCCCCAAAGAGCTTACAGTCTAAATATAAAACAAGATATGACAGGTGGATAAAGACAAAGAAGGAGGAGTACAAGGGTTACAATGAGATAATAAGGTATTTAGGATTGATACCAACTATGGCATTCATTATATAGCCAATTCATAGAATGTTTACAAATTAAATAGTAGCAGTATTTTTGAAGGATCTGTTCCTTCTCCCACTGAAGTCCAAGATTTGGCCCAGAGAATCTCATTAGGTGTTTGGGAACAAAAGATACTGGCTTTGTTTTGAATAAAGTCTCTCATTCCTTTTTTAAAGGTCTAGACAGATCATAAGCCTGGAAAAGCTTGGATCTACACTGCAATTTAAAACCTATAGTGTGGATAGGCACACTTGAGTGGGTTCAAAATTAGATAAAATAAATCCATCCATCTGTACATTTGCATAAAGGTTGAAGGGGGATTCTTGATTTGATTGCCATTTTAGTAAGTGCTGAGAAATCATGGAAAGAGAAGGATTTAGTTAGGAAATATGGAGAATCCTTTATAAAGTTCTTGACCCAATTCCTTCCTGGGCAGATTTTGATGGTTGTCTGCATTATCAAACCCAGCAACTGTAGTCAACTAGAGAAAAGGAAAAGAAATATCTTCAGGTCAGGTATTAGCTAAATAATGTTTGTAGATGGAATAAACTCCACTTCTGTTCTTGGAAAGGACAACACAGTGGGCCAGATGCTCAGCTAGTGAAAATCACTTTATCTCCATTGACTTAAATAAGTTACTCCAGATCAGTATCTAATCTCATCAAATTAAATTACAAATCCATACTGAATTTCTGTATGTCTTTGCTAATGAAAGATATTGCATAATCTATATAGAGGTAATTTTTTGCAATATGTTGAGACCATATTCTGTCTCTGTCTCTCATTCCTCACCATGTCTGCCAGGCCAAACAGTTCTGTGTAACATCTCTAGCTACTCTTTCCAATTTATATACATTCATTAGGCACGCAATTGCACACACATTTTTGTATATGGCCGTAAGGCTTCAGGAGGGTTCAAAATCATTCCCTAAAATGATGTTGGATAAGATGGTATAACTGGGTTTTTCTCCTGATGATTCCTTCTTAAATGACTTGCACTATAGCCAAATCTTTCTAAACGTACCAGGAATTTCTAAATAAGAAGAGAGTACAAAATTAAAGATTTCCAGAAGAGCTATTAAGCAATACTGTAGACTATATAAATGGTAAACAAAAAAACTCCTCTCCACAGACTAGTTTGTAAACAAAAATTGGAACTGGAAGGAAAAAAAATAAAGCAAAGAGGAGGTACTCAAAAGAGACAATCATGCTGTTCAGATGAAAAGCTGTTAATTATTTGCAGTTAGTATCAGCCCTGTCAAAGGATATCAAATAAGTTGAAATGGCCTTGTTATTAGCATTAGCACATGTAATTTCATCCTCGAACAAAAACATTTATTTACCAAAATATCAGTTCTTTATACAGACATAATGTTACACTTAATCACTTTCCTTTGTGATAAAAGTCAGAAGGAGCTGGACTAGGTACATTTCTGTAAAACAGTGGTTAATGGAATTCACAGTCAGATTTCTAGCTTGAATATTTTGCTGAAAAGGGGTGGGAATATAATAGCCACCGTTCATGCGCTTTAGTGATTGCCAAAAAGCATTTTTATGTCATATGTAAATATGGGTGGCAATGTTTATGCCTTTAAAAGAGCACAATATGTATATAGTGACAATCTTTTTTTCTACAAATACCACCCTCAATAATGTATGCTGCTATCATCAGTAAAGATCTGAAGACAGTCTCCTATATTTTCAAACAAGTGGTCAGATTTTAGCTAACATGACACTGTCAATTGAGTCCACACAACTTCAATATTCCAGGAAAATTATCTGTCTAGCTATCTTAGATGTTTCGAAAGCAGCTAGAACCTGGGTAGGAAGGAGTACTGAGGAAAGGGATCTGGGGGTCACAGTGGATCACAAGCTAAATATGAGTCGACAGTGTAACATTATTGCCAAAAAAGTAAACGTCATTCTGAGATGTATTAGCAGGAGTGTTTTAAGCAAGACACAAGAAGTAATTCTTCCTCTCTACTCTCCGCTTATTATGCTTCAACTGGAATATTGTTTCGGTTCTGGGCACCACATTTCAGGAAAGATGTTGACAAATTGGAAAAAGTCCAGAGAAAAGCAACAAAAATGATTAAAGTTCTAGAAAACATGACCTACGAGGAAGATTGAAAAAATTGGGTTTGTTTAATCTAGAGAAGAGAAGACTGAGAGGGGACAACCGTTTTCAAATAGATAAAAGGTTGTTACAAGGAAGAGGGAGAAAAATTGTTCTCATTAACCTCTGAGGATAGGACAAGAAGCAATGGGCTTAAATTGCAGCAAGGCCCATTTAGGTTGGACATTAGGAAACACTTCCTAACTGTCAGGGTGGTTAAGCACTGGAATAAATTCCACAGGGAGGCTGTGTAATCTTCATCATTGGAGATTTTAAAGAAGACAATCACCTGTCAGGGATGGTCTAGATCAGGTGTAGGCAACCTATGGCACACGTGCCAAAGGCGGCACGTGAGCTAATTTTCAGTGGCACTCACACTGCCTGGGTCCTGGCCATCGGTCCGGGGCCTCTGCATTTTAATTTAATTTTAAATGAAGCTTCTGAAACATTTAAAAAACCTTATTTACTTTACATACAACAATAGTTTAGTTATATATTATAGACTTATAGAAAGAGACCTTCTAAAAACGTTAAAATGTATTACTGGCACGTGAAACCTTAAATCAGAGTGAATAAATGAAGACTTGGCACACCACTTCCGAAAGGTTGCTGACCCCTGGTCTAGTTAATAGTTAGTCCTGCTATGAGTGCAGGGGACTGTACTGGATGACTTCTCAAGGTCGCTTCCAGTCCTAGGATTCTATCTAAACACCGAAATAGACACTATTTCTTTCAGATTAATCAACTTTTTTCCTTTCCCAACCAAGTTTTGCTCAGAGACATGGCCAGCTTTATGCATCAATCTTCACTGCAAAGTATATGAGGGAGATACCCACATCTGAACTATTCTTTTTGGGTGACAGATCTGAAGTACTGTCTCACACTGATGTGTCAACATAAGGTTTTAAATCAATTTGATAAACTAAACAGTAATAAGTACAGTAGATGCTTGTTTGCAGCTACACCTTGTAAGAGGAACCACTGCTTATGAGCAACAGTTCCACTGGGAACACTTTCCCTACTGTGAATTGTACACTCAGTAACAGCAACATAGCTGCTGCATAACAGCAACATTTGTGACATCACATCCTCCACTTATTTGCATATTTTTTTCTGCCAAACTCAGACAAAATGCCAAGAATTGTCTCACTGAAAGAAAAAGTACAGATTATCTGAGACTGTCAAACTCAGGGGGCTACTCAAAACCAACTTGCAGTCAAGTGGGAGTTGCACAGGTTGGTTGTATGCAGAATGTGGAAGCAGAAGAATAAGCTTTTGTCTAAGTACAAAGACAGACAGTTGAGCTGATAACAGCTTATGCTACAATAAATTTGTTAGTCTCTAAGGTGCCACAAGTACTCATATTCTTTTTGCGAATACAGACTAACACAGCTACTACTCTGAAACCTGTCATTAAAAAAAATAGTATCCATTTCCATGTTTGCTAGCTCATTTTCTATGTTTACTGTGGTTTCACAGATATAGAAGCGGAGAGATTGACATTTCTACTAAGATGCTAGACTATGGCTGCCAAGTTACACTGTCAAAGTGAACCCCACTGTATTTAAATTTCCAAATGTAAAGTATTTCATTTTGGTCTGTATCTACTATAAATATTTTTATCATTTTTTTCTCATATAAGATTTTGTGAACATAGAGCTGTCATTGCATCCAGTAGATATACTGATAACAATAAATACATAAATAAATAAATGGCTACACTGTGTCTTTAAGGAAGAGTTGTAAGGTACAGAGGCACAATGCCACAAGGAAGACCATTAAGACACATTCTGCCTCAGAGGCACACTGACTCTCAGAAATTTTCAATTGTATTGAGTGGAAAAGAATTTGTGACACCCTTTTAAGAGGTGTAACATACTTCTCCTATGTGACTAGCCAGTTCTGATGGCTGGTGTGTAGGGGGAACAGTTTGGCTTAACTATGACTCCACCTACTCCCTGCTTAGCCCCACATCATTTTGAGTTACTCTTTGTGTGGAAATATTCAATAGCAACTCACAGAAACCCACACAGCCCATGGGTTTCTATTCTAGACATTCCTTATGCGGGCCCTAGAAGGGGGTATTCTTCTTTTCTCCCCTTTAAACACTGCACCTGCATTAAACTGGGTCAAAATCCTTGCCAACAAATAAACACAGCCCTTTCTGAAGGAGTAAGCCATTACTCAGCATGGTGATGTAGAATGAGGACCTTAGGTAGTCCTTCTCTAAATCCCACATCTATAACTCATTCTAATGGCATTATTGTGCACTTCCATATTAAGGGCCTTATATCTGTAGTTAATGTGCACACTCTCATCTTAAGGGACAATAGTGAAACCCTGAATATTATCAAATAGATTATTTATATAAAGATCTACCTGACACAAATTTTATATAGGTGACTTGTAAAGAGCAAGACTTGCTAGTTGTGGATGTCTTTGGAGTTTGGTGTCAATTGCAACCCTTCCAAATACCTCCAGATGGAAAGTTTGACAGTGGCATTCAAAGCCAGCTGGGGGATTTAGATACCTGTATGTTAGACCAGTGTCTAAATGCCCTAGCTGGCTTTCAAAATCTCAACCTTTGTGCGCAGTCCTGAGCCTCACTCTCCTTACTCAGGCAATGATCCCAATAAGGTATGTCTACACAGCAAATAAATGTGTAATCGTAGTGCAGGTAGGCATACCCATACTATCTTTAATTTAGCCAGCACAGCTAACAATAACAACAACGATGTGGCAGCATGGGTTTCAGCATTGGCTAGCTGCTGTAGTACAAGCCCACTGGGTACTCTGGGTATATACTCGGGTTGTTATCCCCACAGGAGCCACTGCCACCATGTGTTCACTAATGTTGTTACCCATGCTACCTAGATTAAAGCTAACACGGGTGTGCCTACCTACACTACAGTCACACCTTCATTTGCTATGCCAATGTACCCTAAGTTTCAATGGAAATTTTTCCAGAATAAGAAGTACATGAGCATGTCCTCTGTGCCATGTTCTCCTTCAGATACATATGAAAAAAAACATTTGGAAGTTCATGGGAGTTACACACAAAAATTAAAGGACCAAATATACTCCTTTTTCCTTATGACTCCCAAAGTCCAGTGACTCAAATCATCTACTGCTATACAATAGCTGTTTAAAAAAATACTATTATTGTTATTAGTATTACCAGATACAATATTAGCATTAATCCAGCTCTAATAGAATTCATTAACTTTTCTCTTGATGTCAATGGAAGCCACATTGGACTCAGGATATTTTTTCCAGCTCTGTATGGATAAAGCCCTAGAAACCCTTCCTGCCCACACTTTCCCTCAGATGCAAAGGACTAGTGCAAAATGTTTTGCACTACTTAAGCCCTGCATAAAAACTGCATGGGAAAAGTGCTAACAATTGAGGAGAGGGTCCTCTATCTAGGCTGGCATGGAGGGAGGTGCTAACAGCAGCTTCAGCAGGAACCATAGGCTCCACACTTAACATTGAACTGCTGTCCAGCCCATAAACTGGATTGGTGATTTCACCCTAAAATTAAGGATGCTTAAATGAAGTTACTTTTACAATTCTAGGTGCAGCAGAGCCAATGCATGGAATCAGGGATCTGTGGCACAACAGCACTTTTAAGTGGTAGAAGAAGAATGTTGCACCTACTGGCAGTCGTTAGTTATCAGAAACATGGAGTCTTTTGGATGGAATAAACTATATATTTCTTTTAAAAATAGACATGAATGCCAACATGTCATATTAGTTGCTGAACAAATATGTTTTTCTGCTTTTTAAATTCCTCTTTAGAGAGGCTCTCCACCGAATTATTTAGTGTATCTAAGAAGATAGTCTATTATAGCATTCCCTTGAAAAGCAATGCACTGAAGTGTTTACATGTGGGGCAGTTTAACACCATTTTTTTCTGTGTTGTTTTCCCAATACTCTTGGTCTAACATATCTTTTTTTCCCCTAGGTGATAAATAAGAAGCACTGCTCATGTTATATTATATATTATATATATTTTGCAGCCTTAATCCAGAGCTAATAATTTTACATAACAAATTGAGTAATAGGAAGGCAGTACTTGTCACCACCACAAATACTTGCAGTAGGCCTTGTAATTAACATTTCTGTAGGGAGTAACATATTAAAGCTGTACTAGTTATTCTCATCATAACATTGTTATACATAAGAAGTTTAGTGCTGACTGTACTTTACAACATCTTGACTATAATTATTCACAGACAGTCACCAAGGAAATGGAAAGCATTTATTGTGGAATTATACTCTTAAAAATGTAAGTAAACAAGCATATTAAAAGAAAAAAAGTCTAGCAAATTACGTCCAATCACAAATGTTTACAAATTTAATATGTAAAGTCAATCTATTATTTACGGACACTACTGGTTGATTTTTTCCCCCAATTTTATTTTAACGTTAACAATAACTGTTACTGTCAGTAAAGAAATGGACTGGATTTTGATTTGCAAGTATATGCAATATGATTCCTTTTACAAATATAGAGCCCGACTCTTCTTTTAGTTTACATTAGTCAGTATCTCATTTGACTTCAGTAGAATTGCTCCTGATTTACACGAGTAAGGAGGTAAACAGGGTATTTATTTGAAGAATACTAGGGATGGATGAAAGAAGAAAGATGTAGGTGCCCAGTTTTTCCTTTATTACTTAAGCTAAACTCCTATTGAGTTCAAACAGTAAGGAGTGCAGGACTGAGGACCTGGGTTTTTAAATCTCCGATTTTAGTAGTATAGGTATGTTAAAAAGAATACAATGACAAGAAGTTAAAAAATTAAATGGGTAGGTTGACATTTGAGTTACATTTAGAAGATTATCTTCACAATTATAAAAGCCATTTATTTATTTATTTAGCAGAGGGCTTCTGTGTCACATTTTGTGGCTGTTGAATCATGGGTGATGTAATTAGGTGGACGCAATGTCAGTGTAGACACTGCATTGCTTACATCTACTGTTACTAGCATTCAGGAGCCACCCCACAATGCCCCACACAGACATTACAATCAATACAAGCGCTCCTACTGAGGATGTGCATGGCTGACACCAGGAGCGAAGCATGCACACACAAAAGTGATTTAATAACTGTGATAGCTGTATGACAAAGTAAGATAGGTTGACATAATTTTGTAATGTAGACAACACAGCCATTTTTTGCTGTTGTCAAGTGACTGCAATGCATTCAGTACCTCACAATACACCTGATGTATATCAGCAGTCTTTCCATTGAGTTAGTGGGTATTACACCAGGCACATATGCGCACCTGCTCAAGTAATATTGCTTACATTATAATAACCAAGTTCACAATATTTGTCTTGTTTACACTAATGTTAGCCTTTTTCTCCCTTCTATTTCATATTGACATTGCTTTCTGTGACAGGAAATGAAGAATGTTGGGCAGGTTTCTTGTTCTTTCTACCCACACTTTTCTTTTCATTTTTCTTCTCCCTTCTAATGTATTTTACAGCTACTTTTGTTTTGCCCTTCAATTTTTTTTTTAATGATACTCTTTGAAATAAATAGTCTGAAAGTCTGACTGCACAATTATTCTTTTCTTTCATCAGACTATCAATCCAGAGCCTCATTCTTTTACAAACTATAATGTAACAGAAGTTCAAAATAAAGTCGATCTCTTCTAATTGCTATTTGGTCCACAGATGTAGCGGAAATGTGAATTGTATCTTTTGAGAGTGGAGATATCAAACCCACACACTTCCTCCTTGTCAAGTTTCTTGATGGTCTAAAGTTATCTGTTTCTCTTTTACAATGTTACTAAAGGACAAATCACTGTACCTAGAAAGTTGCATGTGCTTAGAAGATGGTTTTTTGTGTTTTTTTGGTGTGTACAAATTGGCCTTCTGAGTTAAGTGGTCAGATAACCTAGCAAAAATAGAATTCCCCCTTCAAAATCATGAAATAATTGTCCCATTTAATTCTCTGTTTGCTATATGAAGTTTCTTTGAATAAACAAAGTTACATTATTTTTAAAAGAAAGCTTACAGCATGAAGTTTTGAAAATCATACATTAGAATGATTCTCCACAGAACATTAGATATTTGGCTCACACTAATGTGACTTTGGGGTTTCCTGATTGGCACATGAGCAGATGTTTATGACAGTTTATATTAGGATATTAGCTCTAAACACCAAGTGTATACTTGTGACACCATGTGTTCAAACAATGGTTCTCCTTGATCTGAGTGAATGACAAGGAAGATTAATCATTATAGAAACAATGTCAATGTATTAATTTCATTTTATACTAGGAAAAAAGAGCACCCATCCCAGGCTGTGCATCCTTGACAGTCTTTACAAATATGCAACATATTATTATTAATTATTATTATTGTAGCACCAAGGAGCCATAGTCATGGACCAGGAATCTATTGTACAATGTGCTGTACAAACACAGTACATAAAGATGGGCCCTGAGCAAAGAGCTTACAATCTAGGTACACATCAAATAAACAGACATTATTAATTGCTCCAATAGTAAAATACCCCAGCAAAGGTATAGAAAGAAACTAATAAACAAACACAACCTTATGTGTATAGATAAATATAGATATAAAGATTTGTACAAAGACTTAGCCTCTATTCAGGCCTTCTAAAATACATGTGTAGGTATAGCCTCATCAGCCAATCTTTAATGATCACTTGCAAAAAGGAGGGAGCTTCATGAAGGGTGTGTATAGTCATCCACCCAACTCAGTGATGGGCAACCTGTGGCCTGTGGGCTGCATGCGGCCCATCAGGGTAATCCGCTGGCAGCCCGACAGACTGTTTATTTACATTTGCATGGCCACCCGCAGCTCCCAGTGGCCATGGTTTGCTGTTCCCAAGCCAAGCCCATGCCACTTCCCCAGGGCCGGCTCTAGGCACCAGCAAACCAAGCAGCTGCTTGGGGCAGCACATTTGCAGGGGGCGGCATTCGGGCCATCCTTGTTTGTTTGTTTTTTTAACTCACTTCTTCCCCTCTCACAACCCTGCAGAAGCGGAGCCACGGAGCAGCTGGGGATCCAGCATGGGAGCTGAGAACCCACGGGACCCTGGGAGCTGTAGTTCCTTGGCTAGCTCCCTGCCTAGAGAGCCAGCCCTGGAGCAGGGAAAGAACTACATTTCCCAGCAATCCCTTGGCCGCTATCAACAGGAAAGGGAGGGGGAAGGAGTGACGTAGCTGAGCCATGCTGTAGCTTGCTGTGAGTTGAAAGGGGTGGCCCTGTGAATGGGGAACAAGTGTGCCCAGCCCAAGGGGTAGGCGGCTTTGGTGCAGAGATCCCCTTCAGAAGACTTCCCCAGACTGGATTAGGGATACTGGTGTAACCTCACCTTGCAGCCCCCAAAGAAGGAACTGGGTGGACTAAATGGACAATGTACCTCTGTATCTGAAGCCTAGCAAGGGAGGTACGTGGATCCCACTAGAATTTAAAATGAAAACTGAAAGAGGGGAAGCTCTACTAGAGGACTTGGGCAGCTTTAGATACAGTACCAGGCACGTAGGAGGATTTCCACTTCTGAACCATGGAAGCAGAAATTGGCTTTTCCTTTCTAGATTTAGCTAATATTCAGAAAGGGAATCTAGCACCTGCCCTCCAGATTTGAACACCCTCAAAATTCAGGAGTGCTCACGCTCAATTTGGGCAGCTGTTACTTCATTTCTCCCAAATCAAATATACTGATCCACTGTAACTTGCTGTAGATAAAGTAGGATAAAATTGAGCAAGAAACGCTTCCCAGTGGTTATTAGGACTGGAATTGCTATTTTCAACAGCCATTGCTTTTTTTTTTTTTAGTTTTATTTGTTTAAAAGGAAGACAGTGATATTGCATTGGCAAATTCCCCATAGAAACAAAGAGTGGAGCAAAAGAATAATAAAGGCACCTCAACTGTTCCTCATTTATGTAGGACTGTCTTATAATATGCATCCAGATATCCTCCAATCACACAAGCTGAAAATTGTTTCACTTTACTGCAGTTCTGTAACTATATGGGAACCAATCCTGTCTGTGTTCTGTGCACATCCAAAATTCCTGCTGAATGACCCGCCCTGGGAGCGAGTTACCAGTGACCCAGGGCTGGGACAGCAGGAGGGTGCAGGTTGGGGGGGAGAGCCCAGGGCTGGGGCAGCAGGGGGGTGGGTGGGTAGGTGAGGGGGGAGCCCAGCGCTGGGGCGGCAGGGGGTGTGGGTGGGTAGGTGATGGGGGAGCCCAGCGCTGGGGCGGCAGGGGGTGTGGGTGGGAGCCCAGGGCTGGGGTGGGGGGCAGCCAAAAATGTTTTTGCTTGGGGCAGCAAAAAACCTAGAGCCGGCCCTGCACTTCCCGCAGCTCCCATTGGCCGGGAACGGCAAACCGTGGCCACTGGGAGCTATGGGCGGCTGTGTAAATGTAAACTAACGGTCTGGCAGCCCACCATTGGATTACCCTGATGGGCTGCATGCAGTCCACGGGTTGCAGGTTGCCCACCACTGACCCAAATGCTATTTACTACACAGAACTACATTACATGAACATTATTACGGTGGCAAAGTCAAGCCCTCAAAAGTCAGAAAACACCAGAATTCAAGTTGCCTACGTAAATTTAATTCAGCCCCTTTGGGCATCTGCCTTATGATAGGCATAAGATTTATGTTAGAATCATAGAATCATAGAAGATTAGAGTTGGAAGAGACCTCAGGAGGTCATCTAGTCCAACCCCCTGCTCAAAGCAGGACCAACACCAACTAAATCATCCCAACCAGGGCTTTGTCATTATTATGGTTGTTAAGTCCAATATCACATACTATATTTTCAACAGAACCCCTGCCTCATCCACATGACCACTGGATGATGCCCAACTAATTATTCAACCCTGTTCTGAAGACAGAATTATTAATTTCCTTGGCACTCATCATACTATCTTAGTGTTTCATGAACTTTAGTGTATTTATATTCTACAGATGGAAAGGCAAGGCACAGAAAGATTAAGGTCAAATGTGTCCACTAATTTTGGGCACCCAATTTGAGATGCTGATAACCTGATTTTTCAGAGTACTTACCATTATGTAGCATTTTTTTATGTTCAAAGCAAAACTCCTATTGACTTTAGTTTCAGTTGCAAGTTCTCAGTACTTGGTCATATGAGACCCCAGGTCTCAAGATGGGCACCCAGAAAATGGGGAACATATAATAAGTGACCACCTCTGAAAAGTTTAAGTGATTTTCTAGCATCACACAGGAACTCTGTGGATAAGCAGAGATAGAATCCAATTCTACAGGGTTGCATTCAACTGCCTTAATCAAGAGACCATCATTTCTCTTTCTGCAATACCCTACGTCATTCATTGTATACCTTTCAACTTCTGCAATAAATGAAACAGGCTCCTCCATCACACATCCTTGATTCATCTGTGGAGCAGATCCATCCTGTACACTGAATAAGGCAGGAGTCCTATCGAAAAAAATAGGCAACCTTAATTCTGGCATTTCCTAACTTTTGACTTGCAACCCTAAACATGTTCTGTTAATATGATTTTTGTGTGCAATTTTGTGTGCATTTTTCTGAGTTTATAAAAAATCCAAATTCCATCATGTGACAGCATATAACAGGAGTCATCATCAGAAATTGAACCTTTTGCTCCAATGCAGTGGAGCAATTTTCGTGTCCATCTGCAAGACCCTTACTTCGCCCACTTTCAAATCCATCTTAAAACCTCTATTCTTCAGTGCTACCTCTATCTGCACAAATAAACAAGATTTACCAATCTATTTTATTGTTCTCTTTCCCGACCCTTGCCTACTTGTCTGTCTAGTCTCAGACTTTGAACTGAGCAGGAACCATATCTTCTTAAATGTACCTAGTGCATGAGGAGTACTAGCACAAATACATAATAAGTCCACTTATAGTGGGACAGAACAACTCTTCCACAGCAGGGTTGGTTTAACTGCTGTCTACATTACAGCTAGGGGTGAAGAATCTGATGGTCCTGAATCAGAATTAGTGTTTATTAAGAGATGGGGAAATAATTTTCTTGAGATTTCTTGTGTAATTTTATGACTGATAACACTTATTGTTATGCATTCTAATAAAGGGGAATCAAATCTCATGCTTCAGGGCTTTAGCTCCTCTTCATAGGAATCACAAAAATAATGTTTTATTTGCAGACAGCATTTAACAATTGACTAGATGAATTAGCAAGGTGTGTGGGTGATTTGCCTCCTTTGAATCATGAGATAGTGGAACTGCCAGAGACAGTATAATAGTGTTAATGGACCAATATTCTAACTGAATGAGGTAAATTGTCTGAGCCAAACTATGCACTGGTTTACAATCTATGACACATCAATGAAATTACTATTTCCTTTTCACGGTCCTGAAGTCACTGCCAGTTAGGATAAACTGCCTATAAAATATCATTAATATTTATTTTGAGGTAAATTCATTCATAATCTTGTTAAGGTGTTTGGCCCTATTTATTTGTTCCAAGCGTTCTTTTCAGCTATTTTCAGAGGGGGATTTTCGCCTCTATCACAGCATTATCTAAATGATAATAAGAAACAAGGATCCCAGAATGTTTCTTTCTGTGGAAAATACAGATTAGTTTCCGTAAAACATGTTATCAATTATCAGAGTAATTATTTAAGAATTATTTCACCTTATGTTCAAAGTAAAACTTCGGGACCAGATTATCATCTCGTATAAATCAACATAGCTCTATTGTAGCCTATGGAACCACACCAGTTTACACTAGCTGAGGATCTGGCCCTTGCTCTTTAAAGCATTCTTGACTAAATTAAACAGTGATATACATTACACATCTGGAGCTTGATTCACCACAGTGTTACTCCAGTTTTTTGCTGGTGTAAATCCATTGTAAAAAAAACTGGCATAATGTAGACCTAGGCTTGAAGTAATAAGAAAATACATGTGAGCAGCATAGTGTATCTAACACCAATTTGTCACTCAATAAGTCATCTTACACCAATGCTATTTTGTGAGGGTCAGTTTCATCCTTGGCAACACAAATGAGTGCAACTCCAAATTGAAGTCAATAGGAGTTGTGATCACCATACTGGGGGATGGTGTAGGAATAAATTAAATTAGGGAGACTACTTGTAATACACCTTGTCTCAGGTATCCTGTATGTTGCCCCTTGACATGTAAGCTATTTTTGTTTTGCAAACCACCTGACTGACAAATCAATGAAGATTATCTTTGCCGCTTATAAGTGGGGCATAGTCCCACACCATCAAAGCCATTGGTTTTTCTGCTCTTAATTGCAAAGGGAGCCAGAGCAGGTTTCTGAAACAAATCTTATACCTGCATTTGCATTACTTCTAAACTTGTTCCAAAGACTTTCAGGAAGTTATACCATCCTATTCTGTGTCTCACCCCCAGCAGCTACTATTTCTGAAGCTTTGTTTATACTCTTAATGATGCTTCTGTACAAACAAGGATGAAAACAAGAACGACAAAGGGCTGGAGTGAGTAATATATTGAGCCTCAAAATGAAACTTCTGCCTTATTAAAAGCATCAAAACATTAAAAGAGAAAAGGAGGCACTTGGTGATCATTGAAAATCTTTACAAGCAATCCTATCTGTGCTGTAGTGCATAGTGTAAACACTTGCTATAGCGACAAAAGTGGTTTTCCCATTGCTGCAGTTAATCCACCCCCTTGATAGGGAGTAGCTAGTACAGAGAAATTCTTCCATGAACCTAGCAGTGTCTATACTGGGGCTTAAGTTGGTTTTATGGGCTTGTCTACACTACTGCACGAGGTCAATCTAAGATATGCAACTTCAGCTATGTGAATAGCGTAGCTGAAGTCGACGTACTTAGATATACTTACCGCGGTATCTTCACTGTGGCAAGTCAACAGCTGACACTCTCCCGTCGACTCCGCTTGAGCTTCCCGTTCTGGTGGAGTAACAGAGTTGACGGAAGAGTGCTCAGCGGTTAATTTATCGTGTAGACAAGCCCTATCTCTGTCACTCAGTGGTGTGAATTTTCACCACCCTGAGCAACATAGCTAGTCTAACCTATGTTTTAGGTGCAGACCAGTCCTAAATCTCTCTGTTCTTGGCTTTAAGAGGAAATTTGTTTAAAGATTCTTTTCTAGTTTTAAAATATAGTTCTTTTCTGCATAGCAAATTTTGGAACAAAGGCCCAATCCTGCACATTTTGAATCTAATGAGTAATCTCATTGATTTAATTAGGAGATCTCACATGATTCAGAATTTGAAGGATCAGGTCCAAAGTCTCTCTTGAATTAATGTTATGTTATTTTTGTTACAGGAGTAGTAGCTCTTTTTTAGGTCTTTCAAACCAACAAAAAATCAAAGATACTTTACAGATTTCAGATTCTGAAACAATTCAAAACCTTGAGTTTCCTGGGTGGTTTTTGTTTTGTTTTAATACGTGTTTCTTGTTTTAGAAAGCCCTTCTTTAATACTATTCTTTGATTCTCACCTTTTGCTCTGTTCCTGTTCTTTCTATCATTATTCATATTCAAAGGTACTTTCAGAGCTCAAGGATACAAGGGTAATCTCCAACCAACTTCTCTCCTTTGTGAAAGAACAAATGGGATGCCAGTTCTACCATAGCCTCTTCTGTTAGAAAAACAAGATTGTAAAGATCACAAATAGTTCTTGAGAAGAAATAGTTTGAAGTTACTAAATAAAGAATGATATTTCAGTGATAACCCTACATTGTGATCTCATTAACTGGTGCAAAATTGGAGTAACTCCAGTGAAATCAGATGAGGCCAGATCCTTAGCTGGTATAAATTGGGATAGCTCAAGTGATTTGATTTACATTTCTGTAAAATGAGTTCAGAATCTGGCCCGTGTCTTTTTATAGTACACAGATTAATCTAGTATACATGTTGACCATATTTTAGAAACAGTATAACAGTATAATAATTGGCAGGGATTTGGTATATTAGAGTTCTTGATTCTGAATGGTAAATATGGTGCTTGTTTTTCAGTTTTGTTGTTTTTTTATTATGTAGCATTAAATGTCACTATTGCCTTTTAAGTTTCTCATTATCTCTATTTGCTTTACATATGCTACATATGGCCACATGCTCCTTCAATAGTTGCTAGGAATATATAACAGAAAAAACATGTCCTAAATTATTTAATGTATTAAGTGCTAAGTGAATGGGAAGGCTGGAGAAAATGTTATAGTAACTCCCATGAGATTTAGAGCATGTATTGTTTACTAATTTATAGTCACAGAAGTTTTAGATTTCACACATAGCTTTTTTTTAAAAAAAATTGACTGCTCCTGCACTCCCTCCATAAATAAACAGCCCACTGAGGTCAAGAAGCGAGATCCTCACACCTTTCTGCCCCTCCTCCAATCCTCCCAGTTCAGCTCCCAACGTAAGTTAAAGAAGATTTAGGGCTCCTCTAACTTCCAAAGACAGCCACTATCTTCTAGGGGTCATTCAAGCTGGCTCAGGATTCACACACTTCAGCATACTTCAGCCCGCCTCCTTCTCTCTCCTCTCTTAAATGCTCCCTATGATTTAGTACTCTACAGCTGGTGGTGTAGAGCTTGCTATGCTGGCTTTATGCCACTTAGCGGTTTTCCCTAAGCAAGAGGAATCCTTCTCTGGCTCTTGTCACTTTTGTAATACTAGCGATGGACAAAGGGGATAAAGCAGAGCTGAGGATGTGACCTAATAGATTTTTGCCTTCCTTAAAGGAAATATACATCCTTTTGCTCATCCCAGAAGTATGAAATTCACAAGGTAATAAACAGTTTTCATGGGGTGAAATAGATCCCTGTGCAGAAGACCATCTGAAGGCCTATGTATCATGAAATCCCTGTTTCAAGGGCTTAAATGATATTTAAGTAGTGCATAGGCCTTCTGATAGGCTTTGGCATAAAGAAGAATATCACCCAGGATAAATAAATTGTAAAATGCACTTTTTTGTCACTTATTTACTTTAAGTAATGAGGGCCAGATGAAGGCATAGGTCATAGCCCCACCTCCTGAGTCATATCATTACAACAGAATCTCAGCTTTCATCCAAAAAAAACAACCAACAAAAAACAACCAAAAAAAAAAACAACGCAATTTTTCCAGCCCTCATGGATGTGAAGAAAAGCTTGAAAACTTCCTTGGAGAGTAAATGATGTGACAACTTTTTGAATATGCAGGCAGCCTGAACTGATAGCACTGAGAGGAGAAAACTGTCCTGCATCTCAATGGGGTGTTATCTCCAAAACACACTGCTTGAATGGAGTACATCCAAGCAGATACTTGGCTGCTGAGATTAAGTACTTTCCCTCCTCCTCCCTACAGTGCCAACCTGCCTCTTCAGAAGGGAGAGGATCCCTGCTGTGTGGGATAGGAGGGTCACAGAGCAAGGGTGACCTGTACCACTGTTCCTGCCTTTTGGAGAGAAGATAGTGGCCCCTGCTACTCCAAGCCAGGAGTGGGGACATGACCTGGGGGTGGAGCCATGGGGGCATAGCTGTGCAGGGACTCTGTTGTTGTGTGCCTAAAGCCCAAGATTGCCTTAATCCAGTTATGTTAGTACTTGGGTCATCCATACTGCTGAACAGTGTTCTCATGAGTGCCACTGTCAGAGAGCTCAGACCAGGATACTTTGCACCACTTGCCAACCTGCTCTAATGGTTAAAAACCTATAATGTTTGCATATGTTTAACTGTAAACTATTAGATATGAAAGTTGCTTTTGTCTATTAAACCAGCGTAATGCCCCCTTTCCACCTGGTTACCTTTTTTAATGCCAATCTGCTAACAGGTTTTGATGGACAGGTTTGGGTTTCTTTGGATCCTGCCACCCACTTAACAGGGTGTATTTTCTTTATTTTTTTTATGAATTTATTTGGCGGTGCCTTCACCGCCCTCGCTTTTTCCTGGCAGAGTTACCAGGGCAGCTTGGGAGGAAAATTCTAACCACAGGGTAATCCCCACTTACTTGCCAGAGAGTTGGAGACTTTTAAGAAATAAAACAAACACATTAATTATATTAAACAGGAGACAAATATAACATAACAGGGTAAAACACTATTTTTAGGTTCACCGGTGCCCATGCTGCTTATACCTGTGACTTTCCCCAGTCACGTGACTTGATGTAGCAAATGTAAGATTAGTGTTCCGTTGGTATGCGTACTTTGTTGGGGCCCTTGATGACCTATGACCACAAAACAAATTTCTGCAGTGGTTTAGCAGTGTGGCTGACTGGGTTAAGGACTTACAAGTGGGAGAAGGTGGTAAATCCCTCCACAGGTGTAATATGCAGCAGGTTATAAAATTCCCAAACCCTCACTCCCTGGCTTGAGGACACAGTTCAGGGAGTAGGAGGTAACCAAAACAAATTCCCTGACTGACTAACTAAAAGATGGTGCACTCACAAACGTCACAAATGATCCTCAGGTTCAGAAATGACTCTGAATACTTCAGTCACGGCAGAGGGGCTGATCTCTGCTGGCAGGGATCCTCTTCAGGCAGGAATCAGGCTGCTTCGGCCCCAGGATTTCCCCTCACCACAAAGGGATGCAGGGCTCAAAGTGCAGGTTACACAACTGTACTAAAATCCAAACTGTAGTTTCCTAGCCCAGCGTCCAGACACACTCACAGCAGGCAGCAGCCCTAAACTAGCAGACAGAGCAGAGCTGACCATGTGGTTACTGGTCTCACCTAGGGAGCTGGAGGGCTAACTCAGCCTGGCTGGGGAAGTTTCCCAGCAAAACTCTACAAACTGGGAATCATCAGTGGAGAAGGAAAAGCCCAGCTCAGGGATCTTGCTTTTAGGTCCTTAGAGGCCAGTTCTCAGGGGGAACCCTGCATGAAGGCCTGGGACTTACCAGCTCCCCACACAGCCAGTCTTGCCCTTGCCCTGGCTGGCTCCAGACTGACTCAAAAATGGCTTCTTCCCTTTTCTGAACTCCCTGGGAGGGGCATTTCACTCTCTATAGGTTGCCGGGCAGACTCTGAGTTTGCCTTGACTCCCCCTCCCTACCAGGAAAAGGCAGGTGTTAGTAATGGGAGATTCGATTATTAGAAATGTAGATAGCTGGGTCTGTGATGACCGGGAGAACCGTATGGTGACTTGCCTGCCTGATGCGAAGGTTGCGGATCTCTCGAGGCATCTAGATAGACCTATGTGTAGTGCTGGGGAGGAGCCGGTGGTCGTGGTACATGTAGGTACCAATGACATAGGGAAGGGTAGGAGAGATGTCCTGGAAGCCAAATTTAGGCTGCTAGGGAAGAGACTGAAATCCAGGACCTCTATGGTGGCATTTTCAGAAATGCTCCCAGTTCCACACGCAGGGCCAGGGAGGCAGGCAGAGCTTCAGAGTCTCAATGCGTGGATGAGACGATGGTGTAGAGAGGAGGGGTTCACGTTCATTAGGAACTGGGGAAACTTCTGGGATGGGGGGAGCCTATACAGGAGAGATGGGCTCCACCTAAACCAAAGTGGAACCAGACTGCTGGCACTAAACATTAAAAAGGTTGTAGAGCAGTTTTTAAACTAGGAGATGGGGGAAAGCCGACTGCTGCAGAGGAGCGTGTGGATCGGACACAGACTTCTCTTAGGGGAGAGTCTGATGATAGAGAATCTCCAGGTTATAGTCAGGAGCAGAGGACTGAAAAGTATAATGTAAGGGCCGGATCAGATGATAAACAGTCACATAAAAAAGAATCTGGCACATCAGAAGAAGGCAGGCTAGTAAACAGGGACAAGTTTTTAAAGTGCTTGTACACAAATGCCAGAAGTCTAAATAATAAGATGGGTGAACTAGAGTGCCTTGTGATAAAGGAGGATATAGATATAATAGGCATCACAGAAACCTGGTGGACTGAGAGCAATCAATGGGACACAATCATTCCGGGGTACAAAATATATCGGAAGGACAGAACAGGCCGTGCAGGGGGAGGAGTGGCACTATATGTGAAAGAAAGTGTAGATTCAAATGAAGTAAAAATCTTAAGCGAATCCACATGTTCCATAGAGTCTCTATGGATAGAAATTTCATGCTCTAGTAAAAATATAACATTAGGGATCTATTATCGACCACCTGACCAGGACAGTAATAGTGATGATGAAATGCTAAGGGAAATTAGAGAGGCTATCAAAATTAAGAACCCAATAATAGTGGGGGATTTCAATTATCCCCATATTGACTGGGAACATTTCACTTCAGGACGAAATGCAGAGATAAAATTTCTCGATACTTTAAATGACTGCTTCATGGAGCAGCTGGTACGGGAACCCACAAGGGGAGAGGCAACTCTAGATTTAATCCTGAGTGGAGCGCAGGAGCTGGTCCAAGAGGTAACTATAGCAGGACCGCTTGGAAATAGTGACCATAATACAATAGCATTCAACATCCCTGTGGTGGGAAGAACACCTCAACTGCCCAACACTGTGGCATTTAATTTCAAAAGGGGGAACTATACAAAAATGAGGGGGTTAGTTAGACAAAAGTTAAAAGGTACAGTGACTAAAGTGAAATCCCTGCAAGTTGCATGGGCCCTTTTTAAAGACACCATAATAGAGGCCCAACTTCAATGTATACCCCAAATTAAGAAAAACAGTAAAAGAACTAAAAAAGAGCCACCGTGGCTTAACAACCATGTAAAAGAAGCAGTGAGAGATAAAAAGACTTCCTTTAAAAAGTGGAAGTCAAATCCTAGTGAGGCAAATAGAAAGGAGCACAAACACTGCCAACTTAAGTGCAAGAGTGTAATAAGAAAAGCCAAAGAGGAGTTTGAAGAACGGCTAGCCAAAAACTCCAAAGGTAATAACAAAATGTTTTTTAAGTACATCAGAAGCAGGAAGCCTGCTAAACAACCAGTGGGGCCCCTTGATGATCAAAATACAAAAGGAGCGCTTAAAGATGATAAAGTCATTGCGGAGAAACTAAATGGATTCTTTGCTTCAGTCTTCACGGCTGAGGATGTTAGGGAGATTCCCCAACCTGAGCTGGCTTTTGTAGGTGACAAATCTGAGGAACTGTCACAGATTGAAGTGTCACTAGAGGAGGTTTTGGAATTAATTGATAAACTCAACATTAACAAGTCACCGGGACCAGATGGCATTCACCCAAGAGTTCTGAAAGAACTCAAATGTGAAGTTGCGGAACTATTAACTAAGGTTTGTAACCTGTCCTTTAAATCGGCTTCGGTACCCAATGACTGGAAGTTAGCTAATGTAACGCCAATATTTAAAAAGGGCTCTAGGGGTGATCCCGGCAATTACAGACCGGTAAGTCTAACGTCGGTACCGGGCAAATTAGTTGAAACAATAGTAAAGAATAAAATTGTCAGACACATAGAAAAACATAAACTCTTGAGCAAGAGTCAACATGGTTTCTGTAAAGGGAAATCGTGTCTTACTAATCTATTAGAGTTCTTTGAAGGGGTCAACAAACATGTGGACAAGGGGGATCCGGTGGACATAGTGTACTTAGATTTCCAGAAAGCCTTTGACAAGGTCCCTCACCAAAGGCTCCTACGTAAATTAAGCTGTCATGGGATAAAAGGGAAGGTCCTTTCATGGATTGAGAACTGGTTAAAGGACAGGGAACAAAGGGTAGGAATTAATGGTAAATTCTCAGAATGGAGAGAGGTAACTAGTGGTGTTCCCCAAGGGTCAGTCCTAGGACCAATCCTATTCAATTTATTCATAAATGATCTGGAGAAAGGGGTAAACAGTGAGGTGGCAAAGTTTGCAGATGATACTAAACTACTCAAGATAGTTAAGACCAAAGCAGATTGTGAAGAACTTCAAAAAGATCTCACAAAACTAAGTGATTGGGCAACAAAATGGCAAATGAAATTTAATGTGGATAAATGTAAAGTAATGCACATTGGAAAAAATAACCCCAACTATACATACAACATGATGGGGGCTAATTTAGCTACAACGAGTCAGGAAAAAGATCTTGGCGTCATTGTGGATAGTTCTCTAAAGATGTCCACGCAGTGTGCAGAGGCGGTCAAAAAAGCAAACAGGATGTTAGGAATCATTAAAAAGGGGATAGAGAATAAGACAGAGAATATATTATTGCCCTTATATAAATCCATGGTACGCCCACATCTCGAATACTGTGTACAGATGTGGTCTCCTCACCTCAAAAAGGATATTCTAGCACTAGAAAAGGTTCAGAAAAGGGCAACTAAAATGATTAGGGGTTTAGAGAGGGTCCCATACGAGGAGAGATTAGAGAGGCTGGGACTCTTCGGCTTGGAAAAGAGAAGACTAAGGGGGGACATGATAGAGGTATATAAAATCATGAGTGATGTTGAGAAAGTGGATAAGGAAAAGTTATTTACTTATTCCCATAATACAAGAACTAGGGGTCACCAAATGAAATTAATAGGCAGCAGGTTTAAAACAAATAAAAGGAAGTTCTTCTTCACGCAGCGCACAGTCAACTTGTGGAACTCCTTACCTGAGGAGGTTGTGAAGGCTAGGACTATAACAATGTTTAAAAGGGGACTGGATAAATTCATGGTGGCTAAGTCCATAAATGGCTATTAGCCAGGATGGGTAAGAATGGTGTCCCTAGCCTCTGTTCGTCAGAGGATGGAGATGGATGGCAGGAGAGAGATCACTTGATCATTGCCTGTTAGGTTCACTCCCTCTGGGGCACCTGGCATTGGCCACTGTTGGTAGACAGATACTGGGCTAGATGGACCTTTGGTCTGACCCGGTACGGCTTTTCTTATGTTCTTATGTTCTTAGGGACAGTGTGCCTCTTCCTGAGCTGCCAGCAGACAGAGCCCCAGGAATTTAGGTAATCTCCTTGGAGGTTACACCAGTATTTAAACAGGATGGAAAACTGGTTTTAATTTTCTTGCAATGGACTTTCACATAGCAAGAATCACCAATGATATCACTTTCCAGCAAAGGTCATGCACAAGATATACCAAACTACCCATTATAATATTTTTTGTACATTCCACATGATTTTCGTGGTATTCAATTGTTAGTATGATGATTGCCAAAAATATAATGGGGTTTATCAGTAAAGAATATCAGCTACAGATAGACAGATGAGTCTCTTGACCTATTTGGCATCATGGCAGGCCTGGGACAATGTAGTACTCCATGTTTTTGTCTAGGAAAAGCTCTAATTTAACCAAAATTTAGAATTGTTTTCAATTCTGTGTGATAAAGTTTCAATAATTAGTCTTTGTCTGTAGAATATCCATTTTGTTTTTCAAATATGAAAAGGCAACCTCCACATGCATTAGGATTATTTCTGGGATAAATCCACTGAATTGAATGTACTCATGTCAACAGAGTTGAATTTGGCCCTTTACTACCATTATACTATGATAGAGAACAATCAAATTATATAACATTTGGAGTCTATCAATGAGAAATGTCAAAATTTAAAGCTGGAGTAAAATCAAACCAAGATTTTTCTAACACAGAATTTTTTTTTTCTGGATGATTCTGTACGAGTATGTTCCAACATTCTCAGTAGCCACATACAATAGACTCTTTGCTCTCAGTAGATTTACAAACTGCTCCACTAACCCCAGGCCATACATGGAGGGCTTTTCCTTTTCCTTTTCTTTGGCTGGGTTTCTTTGGCTTTGGCAGCAGGAGCTGTAAAATACCTGCAGTGCACATCTACCTGGTGAAGCAAGCAATGACATCACAGCTGAGTTACCGAGGGTTATATTGATTCAGCTAATATGTTAACTCTCACGAGCGCCGCCAGCTTTTTCGCCGCCCTAGGTGGCGGAAGGTCCAGCCCCCGAAATGCCGCCCCCGACAGAGGCGGCGGAAGGTCCCGCCCCCAAAATACTGACGACGACCGGGGTGCCAGCACCCCCCAAATGTTAGCGCCCTAGGCGACCGCCTAGGTTGCCTAATGGGTTGCGCCAGCCCTGCTTACCCTGTATTCAGAGATAGAATGTCATAGTCAGTGCTTCTTCCTGGGAGCACTTGAAAGTGAGTTGGGAACCTGGAAGATTTAGATATCTTGAAATGCCTGCAGGTAGTTCTCAGTTAGACACCCTTGTGTGAGCAACAAGGGTGATGTCATAAGAACGGCCATACTGGGTCAGACCGAAGGTCCATTAAGCCCAGTATCCTGTCCTCTGACAGTGGCCAATAGCAGGTGCCCCAAAGGGAATGAACAGACAGGTTATCATCAAATGATCCATGCCCTGTCACCCAATCCCAGCTTCTAGGAAACAGAGGCTAGGGACACCATTCCTGCCCATTCTGGCTAATAGCCATTGATGGACATATCTTCAATGAATCTATCTAGCTCCCTTTTGAACCCCTTTATAGTATCGGCCTTCACAACACCCTCTGGCAAGGAGTTCCAGAGGTTGATGTGGTGTCGTGGTGGGAGTCTGCTATAGACCACCAGACCAGGGGGATGAGGTGGATGAGGCTTTCTTCAGGCAACTAACAGAAGTCACTAGATCACAGGCCCTGGTTCTCATGGGGGACTTCAATCACCCCAATATCTGCTGGGAGAGCAATACAGCAGTGCACAGACAATCCAGGGAGTTTTTGGAAAGTGTAGGGGATAATTTCCTGGTGCAAGTGCTGGAGGAAACAACTAGGGGCAGGGCTCTTCTTGAGCTGCTGCTCACAAACAGGGAAGAATTAGTAGGAGAAGCAAAAGTGGATGAGAACCTGGGAGGCAGTGACCATGAGATAGTCAAGTTCAGGATCCTGACACAAGGAAGAAAGGAGAGCAGCAGAATACAGACCTGGACATCAGAAATGCAGACTTTGACTTCCTGAGGAACTGATGGGCAGGATCCCCTGGAAGAATAACATGAGGGGGAAAGGAGTCCAGGAGAGCGGGCTGTATTTTAAAGAATCCTTATTGAGGTTGCAGGAAAAAACCATCCCGATGTGTAGAAAAAATAGTAAGTATGGCAGGCAACCAGCTTGGCTTAACAGTCAAATCCTTGCTGATCTTAAACACAAAAAAAGAAGCTTACAAGAAGTGGAAGATTGGACAGATGACCAGGGAGGAATATAAAAATATTGCTCAGGCATGCAGGAATGAAATCAGGAAGGCCAAATCACACCTGGAGTTGCAGCTGGCAAGGGATGTTAAGAGTAACAAGAAGGGTTTCTACAGGTATGTTAGCAACAAGAAGGTAGTCAGGGAAAGTGTGGGCTCCTTACTGAATGGGGGAGGCAAACTAGTGACAGGATGTGGAAAAAGCTAATGTACTCAATGATTTTGTTGCCTCTGTCTTCACGAACGAGGTCAGCTCCCAGACTACTGCACTGGGCAGCACAGTATGGGGAGGAGGTGACCAGCCCTCTGTGGAGAAAAAAGTGGTTCAGGACTATTTAGAAAAGTTGGACAAGCACAAGTCCACGGGGCTGGATGCACTGCATCTGAGGGTGCTAAAGGAGTTGGTGGATGTGATTGCAGAGCCATTGTCCATTATCTTTGAAACTTCATGGTGATTGGTGGAGGTCCCGGATGACTGGAAAAAGGCTAATGTAGTGCCCATCTTTAAAAAAGGGAAGAAGAAGGATCCGGGAAACTACAGGCCAGTCAGCCTCACCTCAGTCCCTGGAAAAATCATGGAGCAGGTCCTCAAGGAATCAATTCTGAAGCACTTCGGGGAGAGGAAAGTGATCAGGAACAGTCAGCATGGATTCACAAGGGCAAGTCATGCCTGACTAACCTAATGGCCTTCTATGATGAGATAACTGCCTCTGTGGATGAGGAGAAAGCAGTGGACGTGTTATTCCTTAATTTTAGCAAAGCTTTTGATACGGTCTCCCACAGTATTCTTGCCGGCAAGTTAAAGAAGCATGGGCTGGATGAATGGACTATAAGGTCTATAATGGACTATAAGAAAGCTGACTAGCTCATCAGGCTCAACGGTTAGTGATCAATGGCTCCATGTCTAGTTGGCAGCCGGTATCAAGCGGAGTGCCCCAAGAGTCGGTCCTGGGGCTGGTTTTGTTCAATATCTTCATTAATGATCTGGAGGATGGGGTGGATTGCACCCTCAAGAAGTTTGCAAATGACACTAAACTGGGAGGAGTGGTAGATACGCTGGAGGGTAGGGATAGGATACAGAGGGACCTAGACAAATTAGAGGCTTGGGCCAAAAGAAATCTGATGCGGTTCAACAAGGACAAGTGCAAAATCCTGCACTTAGGTCGGAAGAATCCCATGCACTGCTACAGACTAGGGACCGAGTGGCTAGGCAGCAGTTCTGCAGAAAAAGACCTAGGGGTTACAGTGGGCGAGAAGCTGGATATGAGTCAACAGTGTGCCTTTGTTGCCAAGAAGGCTAATGGCAATTTGGTCTGTATAAGGAGGAGCATTGCCAGGAGATTGAGGGACATGATCATTCCCCTCTATTCGGCATTGGTGATGCCTCATCTGGAGTACTGTGTCCAGTTTTGGGCCCCACACTATAAGAAGGATCTGGAACAATTGGAAAGAGTCCAGTGGAGGGTAACAAAAATGATTAGGGGGCTGGAGCACGTGACTTATGAGGAGAGGCCGAGGGAACTGGGCTTATTTAGTCTGCAGAAGAGAAGAATGAGGGGGAATTTGATAGCTGCTTTCAACTACCTGCAAGGGGGTTCCACAGAAGATGGATCTAGACTGTTCTCAGTTGTAGCAGATGACAGAACAAGGAGTAATGGTCTCAAGTTGCAGTGGGGGAGGTTTAGGTTGGATATTAGGAAAAACTTTTTCACTAGGAGGGTGATGAAGCACTTGAATGGGTTACCTTGGAAGGTGGTGGGATCTCCTTCCTTAGAGGTTTTTATGATCAGGCTTGATCTGGCTGGGATGGTTTAGTTGGGGATTGGTCCTGCTTTGAGCAGGGGGTTGGACTAGAGACCTCCTGAGGTCCCTTCCAACCCTGATATTCTATGATTCTATTCCTTGGTCTATCTCAGAGGAATCTTGCAGATATGTCCCATTTTTCAAGCAGCCTGGTTAGTTCGCAAAAATAGTTTTTATTGGTTATAGTGTTACTATCACTTTGTGATTTTTTTTGTTTATATATTAAATCACCAGAGTTCCATGACATAAACATTAATATATAAACTCTAAGAAGCCACTTTCTTACATAGCATATGTATCTTCAATGGTACTTTTCTTGTATTTTTCCCCCTTATATCTGATGCAACAGCAGTGACAATCTATATTTATCAGCTTATAAAATATATCTCAACTGTGTTTGTAAAATAAATGACACTAATATTTCAGGCTTTGATAGCTCTTCTATCAACCTCACTTTAGAAACAAAATAAAGAGCTTGGAAGTGGATTGGGCCTGAGGTGAAAAGTTAGAATATGATTCTAGATGACTCCAAAGTTCAGGAGTGTTTGGAACAAGTATTTTGATTTGATCTTTATGTGTCCATAACATCTTTCTCTGGATTTAGTGCAGACAGTATATAATGTGGAATGCCATAGAGAAAAGTAAATATATGCATTAGGAACACTTTGAGATTTAGCTTAGTGAAGACATAAATGATGGATAGATTCCTGCTCTAGTGTAATAATCTACTTAAGTAGTTCATGTCTACATTCTTGTTCTAAACAGTGTTCAGGACTATGTAAGGGAATTGGACTCAGGGAAGGCACTAGAGCAGTGGTTTTCAACATTTTTTTCATTTGCAGACTCCAAAAATAATTCAAATGGGTATGCGGACCCTTTTGGAAATCTTAGACATAGTCTGTGGACTGAAAAGCGTCCACAGACCACAGGTTGAAAACCACTGCAGTAGAAAATAAAAGAACCAAAGAGACCCCAAAATCAATGCAATCTGCTGTGATAGATCAATAACTATCAAAGCAATTTTATGATTTAGGATTGCTCAGCATTTGAAAAATGAAGCAAAATCATTAAAATGATACAGAAAACATTCAAAACATGGGGGAAATGACAGTGTAATAAAATAATGCTAAATAATGCCTCCAATGAGAATTAACAGAAATAATAGAAGTAAATAGGAGGGAATTGTATGAAAATGAAAAAAAAAATATTTGAAATGAATAAAGAGGAAGCACAAAAAACCTATAACAGCATTCAAAATACATCTAATATTCATCTTACTTACTCTCCAAACAAGCCATTCATCAAAAACATTAAATTATCTCATTGCTTATTTTTCTGTTCTTCTCTGAAATAAGCATGGTGAAATTACCCATCATTTTAAATGTAAGGCATGAACATTATTTTCTGATACTGGCACCATTTCTTCTAAATGCCTTAAAGAACATTTAGAAAAGTGGTGTTCTGTATTACTTAAATATTACATTATCCTGCTCTTACAGAAAAAACATTTCCCTCATCAAGATAAATGGGGGGAAAAATCTGCATGCCAAATTTGCTGTATTTGTATTGAGAATGTTGGTAGGGAAATATAAATATTTTCAGTCTTTTCTTTGAAGCCAGAGGGGTATGAGTTAGAATAGCAGCTTTTCACCTCCACATATGTATTTCTTGTCAAAACTAGGAAGTTCAGCAGGTTTGTTTTGAGTGTCAAAGTTCATATCAACTCAAAACTTAGAGCAAAACTTAGAGCAAAACCACCTGAATTGAAACCACTAGTTAAATGATCTGAAGCCAGTAGGTTTTGTATTGCACTTTTCATAATGTTTTACTCAACAAACCTTAGATAGACTTCTGGATTTACAGAAAGCCAGGATGGGAGACCTCGCTCATGTTTGAAATATTATATAGCAGGGATCGGCAACCTTTGGCATGCGGCTCGCCAGGTAAGCCCTCTGGTGGGCCGGGCCGGTTTGTTTACCTGCCGCGTCCGCAGGTTCGGCCAATCACGGCTCCCACTGGCCGAGGTTCGTCGCTCCAGGCCAATGGGGGCTGTGGGAAACGGCGGCCAGCACATCCCTCAGCCCGCACCACTTCCCGCAGCCCCCATTGTCCTTCAGAGGCGAACCGCGGCCAGTGGGAGCCGCGATTGGCCGAACCTGCGGACGCGGCAGGTAAACGAACCGGCCCGGCCCACCAGGGGGCTTACCTGGCGAGCCGCATGCCAAAGGTTGCCGATCTCTGTTATATAGTTTGGTGTTAGCTGTGAACATTTAGAGATACTATTCAAGGTGGGCTGTAGGGGCATATATCAAGGACATAAGGATCTGCAGTATCTGATTAAACTGATATTTTCTAAATTACTAGGAGTCAAAACCTTTATAATGGAGAGAGACTGAATCTGGATTCTGTTTCTGAAATGGGTTGAGTGGGGAAAGAAGCAGAGACAGATCTATAGTGTCTCAGTCTGTGCTGATTTTGGCAGTATTAATATGCAGTTATATTTGAGCATAGGAAGTCATATTGACAGGGGGCTGCACTCACAATTACTACTTGCAACCAGCACTGTCAAACAATTAAAAAAAAGTGATTAATCATGAGATTAAAAAAAATAATCACGATTAATCGCAGTTTTAATTGCACTGTTAAACAATAATGGAATACCATTTATTTAAATATTTTTGATGTTTTTTACATTTTCATATCTATTCATTTCAATTACAACACAGATTACAAAACGTATAGTGCTCATATTATATATATATATAAATATGCTGTCAGAAGTTTTAAAAGAGGAACACTGTGATTCAGAAACTACAGAACCCGAACCACCAAAAAAGAAAATCAATCTTCTGCTGGTGGCATCTGACTCAGATGATGAAAATTAATGTGCCTCAGTATGCACTGCTTTGATCATATCAAGCAGAAGCTGTCATCAGCATGAAACCATGTCCTCTGGAATGGTGGTCGAAGCATGAAGGGGCATAGGGATATTTAGCATATGTGGCACGTAAATACCTTGTAATGCTGGCTACAACTGTGCCATGCGGACACCTGTTCTCACTTTCAGGTGACAAGAAGCGGGCAGCTTTATCTCCCATAAATGTAAATAAAGTTGTTTGCCTTAGAGACTGGATGAACAAGAAGTAGGACTGAGTGGACTCGTAGGCTCTAAAGTTTTATTTTGTTTTCTTTTTGAATGCAGTTATATAACAAAAAAAAAATCTACATTTGTAAGTGGCACGATAAAGAGATTGCATTACTATACTTGTGTGAGGTGAATTGAAAAATACTATTTCTTTTGTTTATCTTTTTTACAGTGCAAATATTTGTAATAAAATAATACTATAAAGTGAGCACTATATACTTCGTATTCTGTGTTGTAACTGAAATAAATATATTTGGAAATGTAGAAAAAATCTAAAAATATTGATAATACATTTAAATCGGTATTCTATTGTTTAACTGTGTGATTAAACTGCTATTAATCATGATTTTTTTTAATTGAGTTAGTTTGTTTTTTGTTAGTTGTTTGAATTAACTGCGAAAAATTGACAGCCCTACAAATCTGCAGTCTACAGGTAGTTATCACCAGTGTGCCTGACCATGAAGTATACAGGTCCAGAAACAACTCCTCCCGCCATAACAGTCCTTGTATCCCAGCTGACTGGGGTTGATAGGCTGCATGTAATCCTTTCATCATATTATTAAACTCTGGTTTAAGATTTAAAATATCACTTTTCCATTCCCATCTGCCAAGGTCCACTCATCTGACCAACTGAAGACTTGTCTGCGCTGGGGATTTTCCCATGATTGCAGCCATTGGTGGAAAGGGTCCAGTTAGCTGCAACCTGTGACATAGAAAGGTAAAGTGGCTATTTGCACTGGTGGAGTTTATGTAGTTTTGAACTGGGATAAGCTTAACTGGTGCAGTATGGGTTGGCCTATCTACACGATGTATTACCGATACACTGATAGCTAGCTACTAATAAAGGGAAGTTCCCAGTGTAGACAGAGCTAGAAATCCCATTTTAACTTTGTAATTTCCATTGTAATTGTAATTTTAATTTTATTAGCTGGGTATACTATGAATAATGGAAACTCCAAAAACAAATATTGGGATATTTGCCAATCCCTATTAAGCACAAAAAACAGAAACATGAACATAGCATATCAGTTTGAAGTGATACATTGTTTGCTAGACACAAAGGACTATATCGTGCCATCAATTTTTAAGCAAAATTTCCCACTGAAGCCAATGAGAAACTATGTTTAAAAACAGATGGCAGAGTACGGCCCTACATTGCCTAAAGATCATACCATCAGACTATTATTATTATTACTGGAAATCTATCATACTTCAGTTTATTCTAGCTGCTATAGGATTGTGATTATTGAAGGCAATTCCCATCCAACACCTTTTATATGTTACAATATATACTGTGTTGGATACTGAAGAGAATAACTGCAATAAATAGCAAATATTAGTCAACTTTAGTTTGGCTCAGGGTGGCATAACTAGCCTCATAGTAATAAGCCCCATATTAAGAAGTTTACAAACTAAATATGAAAGGTAGGCAAAGGGTAACAGAGGAGAAATGCTTCAGTCACACCAGGTCAGTGGCTGAGCTGGGAATAGAACTCCGGTTTCCTGGGGTCCAGTAGCCTGGGTCTCCCAAGTACTTGGCTAAGTGTCCTAAGCCATGGATCATACTTTGTCTATAAACTAGAAATTTATTTCGTGCTCCAGCTTGGCTAAAGGATAACACAGGAAAAGTGACAGAGTGAGGAGGATGCCCAGATACGAAACAACACTTAGCGAAGTGGACAGGGGGCTGCAGACAGGGGAGTTTGAGAGGGAGTTTGACAGAGGGAGGCCTATGATGGTTAGGAAGACCCACAACACCTGTGCCAGCACTGCTTCTGTCTCTTCCACCTGCGCCTGTAGCCAGACAGAGTGCCTGAGCATGGATGCTTCTACCCAGATCCTGGTGTGGTTTTGCAGGGACTGTGACTTGCAAATCCCACTTACTGATATCCAGGCTGGGGGGACCAACCAATGTGAAAGGTGCCTGCTGGTGGAATCTCTCAGGCAGCAGGTGGGAGATCTACAGGAAGAGGTGGCTAGGTTGAGGAGCATCCGAATCCACAAGCAATTCCTGGACAGTGTCCATGTGGAGACAGCTGAGGTACCGGTCCCAGTACACAGGACTGCTGACACACCACTGGTGGAGGAGGAGATGGCTCAGGGTGGACACTAGCATTGATTACTTCTGGCAGCAGGCAGTGCTCCACCCCTGCTCCAAACCCTCCTGCCATGGTAATAGGACACCGTTATGCTCTTCTTGATACAGGAGAGAAGTAATCACCCCCTACAGCAGTGGAGGAGAAGCCTCGTACCCCTAAGGCTGGGAGGTCTGCTGCCACCACTGCGAATAGGAAACGTAGGGTAGTGGTGGTCAGAGACTCTCTTCTGAGGGGGACAGAGGTGCCCATCTGTCGCCCTGACATTTCATCTCGGGAGGTATGCTGCCTGCCGAGGGCCCGTATCCGAGATGTTACGAAGGCATTGTCAAGGATTATCCAGTCCTCTGACTACTACCCCATGCTACTCATCCATGTGGGCACAAATTATACTGCAAGGTGTGACACTGAGTGGATCAAGAGTGACTACAGGGCTCTGGGAGTATGTGTGAAGGAGTTTGGAATGCAGGTGGTATTCTCTTCGATCCTTCCTGTCAAAGGTAGGGGCCCGGCAGAGACAGGTGCATTGTGGAGGTGAATGCCTGGCTGCGAAGATGGTGCCTCCAGGAGGGCTTCGGCTTCCTCAACCACGGGATGCTATTCCAGAAAGGACTGCTAGGCAGAGATGGCGTTCACCTTTTGAGGAGGGGAAAGACCCTATTTGGACACAGACTGGCTAACCTAGTGAGGAGGGCTTTAAACTAGGTTCAATGGGGACAGGTGAGCAAAGCCCACAGGTAAGTGGAGAACATGGAGACCTGGGAGATGGGTCGGAAATAGGAGGAAGCATGGGCTATAATGGCAGAGAGAAAGGAGGGTCAGGGCAAAACTGGGAGGCAAGATCAAATCAGTATCTTAGATGCCTATATACAAATGCGAGAAGTATGGGTAATAAGCAGGAAGAACTGGAAGTGCTAATAAATAAATACAACTATGACATTGTTGGCATCACCGAAACTTGGTGGGATAATACACATGATTGGAATGTTGGTATGGATGGGTACAGCTTGCTCAGGAAGGATAGACAGGGGAAAAAGGGAGGAAGTGTTGCCTTATATATTAAAAATGTACACACTTGGACTGAGGTGGGGATGGACATAGGAGACGGAAGTGTTGAGAGTCTCTGGGTTAGGCTAAAAGGGGTAAAAAACAAGGGTCATGCTAGGAGTCTACTACAGGCCATCTAACCAGGTGGAAGAGGTGGATGAGGCTTTTTTTAAATAACTAACAAAATCATCCAAAGCCCAAGGTTTGGTGGTGATGTGGGACTTCAACTATGCAGATATATGTTGGAAAAATAACACAGCGGGGCACAGACTATCCAGTAAGTTCTTGGACTGCATTGCAGACAACTTTTTATTTCAGAAGGTTGAAAAAGCTACTAGCTGTTCTAGATTTGATCTTAACAAATAGGGAGGAACTCGTTGAGAATTTGAAAGTGGAAGGCAGCTTGGGTGAAAGTGATCATGAAATCATAGAGTTCACAATTCTAAGGAAGGGTAGACGGGAGTACAGCAAAATAGAGACAATGGATTTCAGGAAGGAGGATTTTGGTAAGCTCAGAGAGCTGATAGGTAAGGTCCCATGGGAATCAAGACTGAGGGGAAAAACAACTGAGGAGAGTTGGCAGTTTTTCAAAGGGACACTATTAAGGGCACAAAAGCAAGCTATTCCACTGGGTAGGAATGATAGAAAATGTGGCAAAAGACCACCTTGGCTTAACCACGAGATCTTGCATGATCTAAAAAATAAAAAGGAGTCATATAAACAATGGAAACTAGGACAAATTACAAAGGATGAATATAGGCAAACAACACAGGAATGCAGGGGCAAGATTAGAAAGGCAAAGGCACAAAATGAGCTCAAACTAGCTACAGGTATAAAGGGAAACAAGAAGACTTTTTATCAATACATTAGAAGCAAGAGGAAGACCAAGGACAGGGTAGGCCCACTGCTCAGTGAGGAGGGAGAAACAGTAACAGGAAACTTGGAAATGGCAGAGATGCTTACTGATTTCTTTGTTTCAGTCTTCACCTAGAAGTCTGAAGGAATGCCTAACATAGTGAATGCTAATTGGAAGGGGGTAGGTTTAGAAGATAAAATAAAAAAAAGAACAAGTTAAAAATCACTTAGAAAAGTTAGATGCCTGCAAGTCACCAGGGACTGATGAAATGCATCCTAGAATACTCAAGGACCTAATAGAGGACGCATCTGAGCCTCTAGCTATTATCTTTGGAAAATCATGGGAGACAGGAGAGATTCCAGAAGACTGGAAAAGGTCAAATATATTGCCCAGCTATAAAAAGGGAAATAAAAACAACCCAGGAAACTACAGACCAGTTAGTTTAACTTCTGTGCCAGGGAAGATAATGGAGCAATTAATTGAGGAAATCATCTGCAAACACTTGGAAGGTGGTAAGGTGATAGGGAATAGCCAGCATGAATTTGTAAAGATCTACCTGCCTTCAACCACTCTTCCAGAGGCAACCAGGTCTGTGGTGGCTGCTGAGGGGGAGATCTCCTCGCAGAGCCCCTGCTACACAATCCCCATCTTTGTGTGCAGGTGGCGGAGTCCACCTTGGTGTGCTGGAGGTTGGTCCTGGCAGGAGTCACCAAGATCGGAGACCTCCTGGACTACGACCTGGGGGGGTTGGGTGGATCCCCTGGTGCTCGGTCATCGCATGGGGCTCTCCACACTTAAAACTCCGCGGCGCGTTCTCCAGGAACTGGAGGCAGCCCTGCCCCCCGCGGCTTGGGTTTTCCTCAAGTGGGTCCTGCGAGAGGGTGCGCCCCACCTGCCTCTCACTCCAGACCCTCCGGATCATTCCATTGGACCTCTGCCCCGTGAGCCTTCCCGGCCTCCCCCTCCTTGTATCCCGAGCCAGCTGCTAGTCTTGCAGCCGGTTCATTTTTGAACCACGCCAAGAGACCATCTATATGCGCTCATGCTGCACACGCTTCATTTCCCCACCCTCGTGTCCCTCCCAGATACTAAATGGCAGGACCTTTTACCAGCAGTGGAGGATGGGGAACCCCGGTGGGCCAGCTTATATTCCATTTTAGTCCCGCGGCCTGCCGGGGATTTAATATGGCGGCTTCTTCATGGAGCTGTGAGCACGGGTGTGTACTTGGCATGCGCGGTTCACCTCTGTCCCTGAAGCCTGTCCCTTCTGTGGCATGAGGAAGACCCTGGAACATGTTTACCTTGAGTGCCTCAGGTTGCAGCCCCTCTTCCAGCTCCTCATAGACCTACTGTTGTGGTTTTGGCTTCTCCTCCCACCTTCTCATACATGCACACCCTCTCCGTGGCCCCAAAAAGTCACGGGACCTTCTTGTCAACCTCCTCCTAGCGATGGCCAAAGTGGCCTTCTACAGAACCTGAGAGAGGATGTTGGCTGAGGGAGTTCTCTGCGACTGTGGGGCCTAGTTCTGATCCTCCTTCTGTTCACGCATCAGTGAAGAGTTCGTCTGGGCAGTGTCCACTGGCTCCCTTGACACCTTCAAGGAGCAGTAGGCACTGACCAGGGTTCTCTTCTTAGTGGTCCTTCCGGTTCCCTACTTTTGATCCTCTGATCTTCACACATGTCCTTGTCAGAGCCGCAATAAAATCAACAAGACTATGCAAACTCATTGCACAATGAGGATAAATTTAAATAATATAATCAAGCCTGACTTACTTTCTGTCCTCCTACTCCCTGCACTGGATCAGTTTTATATTTATCACACCTTTATATGGCTTAAATGTTTTCCTCATGACACAGACCCAACCTTCTTTCTTTCTTTCTTTCTTTCTTTCTTTCTTTCTTTCTTTCTTTCTTTCTTTCTTTCTTTCTTTCTTTGTCTATATGAAATATTTTGGGTCTGCTAGGACTCTAAAAGGCCAAATACAAAAGTCATTTATTTTCTAGGTAGAGGAAGATGATTGAATATTTGTGTCAGTTTGTGAAGCCTTTAGAAGTACCACTTGTGATTTCACTGTAAACCAAAGTGAATATCAGTCAAATCAGTCTTCTGAGAAACATAACAAATATACATGATAGTTCTAAAAAGGTTGGTTCTATTTCTGCACCAAAAATGATTGATGGCTTGTGTTAAAAGTTTGACAATGATATAGGAACTTTAGTGATAAAGCAACTTCTCCCATTACATATTTCTTACCTAGTTTGATCTGAGATTTAAGAATGACATTACCTTGGATGCCAACGTGGAGGGAAATATTATTTATGTAAAAATATGTAGGGCCAATGCATCAGAAGGTAACATTTAATTAAAAGAAATAACTATAATCACTCAGAAAGACACTGTCTGTAACTCTTGTCCTGTTGGATATTTCCATCTATTCCTGATGGTAATTTAAGATCTCCAATATGTTGGGTCAGATTATGACTCCCACTCTGGTAGCTCTGTACCACTCTGGTAGCTCTGTACCACTCTGGTAGCTCTGTACCACTCTGAGGCCACACCCAGCATGATATCAGTTAAATTGGCCATTTGCTAATTTATCTTATGTAAGATGAATTCCCCAGTGGTATAGAGTCCAGAGGGCATTCTTTGGGCCATGGGGGTTTGGTTGAGATATCTCTGTGTTCTAGTAATCTACAGTTGCTGCAATGGCCATGGAGGGATCAAAGGATCTCAGGCTGGAATACTGTTAAAGTAAATGGCTTTACACTGGGTGTTACTGATTTATAAGCACTCAGGATGAAACTCCCTATAGAAAGAGATGCCTTGCAAAAACCAAACCCAGAGAGTTGGTAAGAGCATTGTGTGATTAAAGCATTTTCTTTTGTCTGGCAGACAAAGTTCCTTTGTGTTGCAGAGTAGCTTATATAAGGAGTGTAGATGTTATGCATCACCTTTCTGTAGGTGAGTAGCCTTGGACTGGGGGGTTTCCCAGGTGTAAAACTCAAGGACTAGAGCAGGAAGAGGAGACTGTGGCATTGTCTACAGTAGAAAATTTGGTCAGTTTAACTACGTTGGTCAGGGGTGTGAAAAATCCATGCCCCTGAGCGGTGTTGTTAAGCTAACTTAAGTGCACATGTAGACAGTGCTAGGTTGATGGAAGAATTTTAACCTAGGTACCACCTCTTGAGGATGTGGATGACCTATGCCAATGGGACAACCCCTCCTGTTGGCATAGGCAATGTCTACACTGAAGTGTTACAGCAGCGTTACTACAGTGGCAGCACTGTGCTGCTGTGGCATTTTAAGCATAGACAAGCCCTGTCTATTAAGCAGCAAGACTTGTGCGAGGCTGCACCCCGGGAAAGAGACAAGAGTCCCAAGGCAGCTGCTTCTGGGACTAGACAGAAGTGCCTACCTGAGGTTTCCAAAAAATGAGGTTGTCTGTTTGTTACTACTTCTGTTTCTGTGGACACTTTGTAAATAAACTATATATAAAAATAATAGGGCAAGCTGTCCAGTCAAGCTGTATTTTTGAACTTCTATATCTACTTTTGCATTTGCTCCTAACTCTTTAGCACTGACACATATGATCACTGTTCAATATAAAATTTTCTTACAGGACATTATAAATTAAATGCATCTACTAATGGAAGTAAACCCATATAACCCATTACTCATGTGCATAAGTGTTTGCAGGCTTGATCCTAAATTGTAAAATCGCAGCCCAAAAGTGAATGTTTTAGAAAAACATGAACATATAAAGAATGAGGGTTATAATTAAAACCATTTTGCAACCTTACCTATAGGAGATATGATCCACTATAATAGCTTGTATGACAATTTAAACTATACAGGATGTTCACTATGGCCTATTTACCATATTTGGAAGCATGCCTTTTGTACTAATATACATGGCATATTGAATAATGATGATACCATTCCCTGTAGAACCCTACTTGACATTTCTCCATATTCTGCTGTACACTAATGACAATAAATGTTTTCATTTTTATCCATCTTATAGCATTATCTAGATAATGCTTCTTCAGTGTCTCTCAAATTCCTATATTGCTTTGTGCTGAAGTCCTTGCAAAAATCCAAATAATTTATTTCCTGTTGATTTTCTTTTGCCTTCTGATCAGTTACTTCTTCAATAGGAAAAAGATACATCACATATGGCATACTTGAGTCATATCTGAAATGTACCCTGTTTGTTTAATCAGTTATGTAATAAGCTGTTTTCCTTTAAGTACTATGTGTTTCAGGATGTGTTTTCCACATATTTTTAGTGTTGCAAATATGCAACCTGAAAAAATGCAACAAAGACATTTTAAACTAAATGTGCCAGGGCTGTCTCAAATACTGCTGTAAATTCTGACACTGACATTGATGACTCCTGCATATTGACAGCTAAAGACGAACGAGTAAAACATAGACATAAGGATTCCTTTGGACACAAACCCCATGGAACCAGGGTATTTGACAGCCCTAATTAACTTGACTGAAAGATGAATGTCTACAAGCTTATATGGGTTTGCACTTTTTTCTACTACAGTTTGTCAAAACTGTTATGTCTTGTTAAAGCAGTACTTGCATTTCATTTCTTGGGGAAAAGGTTGGCATTACCAAGCATGACAAGCGCTAAAAAATGTACAAATGTCTATTTTAATCATATAAACTTCTTTCTACCTTTTATTCCCACCAAAATGTGATGTGAAGTCTGGTAACTGTTGTCTGTTGGGTGACCTCACCAAAAGAGATTACCCATGAATACGAGGCAGTATTGCCTCGTGGTTAGAGCAAGACTCTGGGAGTGAAGATGTTTGGATTCTGTTCCCAGCATGGCCAATAACTTGATCTGACACACTGGATAAAGCACTTAAAAAAAACCTCTTTGTGTCTCAGTTTTACTATCTGCAAAATCTTGATAATTATTAGGGCTGCCAAACGCAGTTAACTCAAGCAATTAATGCAAAACAAATTAACTTGATTAAAAAAATTAATCGTGTTTAATTGTACTGTTAAACAACAATACAATACCAATTTAAATGTATTATAAATATTTTGGATGTTTTTCTACACTTTCAAGTATATTTATTTTAATTACAACACAGAATACCTAAGTGTACAGTGCTCACTTTATATTATTATTTTTGATTACAAATATTTGCACTGTAAAAAGATAAACAAAAAAAATAGTATTTTTCAATTCACTTCATACAAGTACTGTAGTGCAATCTCTTGATCATGCTAGTGCAATTTACAAATGTAGATTTTATTTTTGTAACATAACTGCACTCAAAAACAAAACAATATAATACTTTAGAGCAGGGGTCGGCAACCTCTGGCATGCAGCTCGCCAGGGTAAGGACCCTCGCGGGCCGGGCCAGTTTGTTTACATGCTGCGTCCGCAGGTTCGGCCTATCACAGCTCCCACTGGCCAATGGGGGCGGCGGGAAGCCACGGCCAGCATATCCCTCAGCCCGCGCCGCAGCCCCCAGTGGCCTGGAGCGGTGAACCGCAGCCAGTGGGAGCAGCGATCGGCCGAACCTGTGGACACGACAGGTAAACAAACTGTCCCGGCCTGCCAGGGTGCTTACCCTGGCGAGCCGCGTGCCAGAGGTTGCTGACCCCTGCTTTAGAGCCTACAAGTCCACTGAGTCCTACTTCTTGTTCAGCCAATTGCTAATACAAACACGTTTGTTTACATTTATGGCAGACAAAGGTGCCTGCTTCTTATTTTACAATGTCACCTGAAAGTAAGAACAGATGTTTGCATGGGACTTTTGTAGCCAGCATTGCAAGTTATTTATGTGCCAGATATACTAAATATTTGTATGCCCCTTCATGCTTCGACCACCATTCCAGAGGACATGCTTCCATGCCGATGATGGGTTCTGCTTGATAATGATCCAAAGCAGTGTGGACTGACGCACATTCATTTTCATCATCTGAGTCAGATGCCACCAACAAAAGGTTGATTTTCTTTTTTGGTGGTTCAGGTTTTGTAGTTTCCAAATGGTATTCTCTTATTGTTTAAAAGTGCAATTAAAAAGGAGTGTTTTTTTTTAAAAACTCTCATTTCATTGCGATCAATTTTTTAAATTGTATGACAGCCCTAATAATTATACTTAAATCGTCACAAAAGTTCTATGAGGCTTAATTGCTTGTCATAGCTTTTAAAACTCCAGATGAGAAGGCAGGAAATCATAGAATCATAGAATCATAGAATCTCAGGGTTGGAAGGGACCTCAGGAGGTCATCTAGTCCAACCCCCTGCTCAAAGCAGGACCAAACCCAACTAAATCAGCCCAGCCAGGGCTTTGTCAAGCCTGACCTTAAAAACCTCTAAGGAAGGAGATTCCACTACCTCCCTAGGTAACCCATTCCAGTTCTTCACCACCCTACTAGTGAAAAAGTTTTTCCTAATGTCCAACCTAAACCTCCCCCTCTGCAACTTGAGACCATTACTCCTTGTTCTGTCATCTTCTATCACTGAGAACAGTCTAGATCCATCCTCTTTGGAACCCCCTTTCAGGTAGTTGAAAGCAGCTATCAAATCGCCCCTCATTCTTCTCTTCTGCAGACTAAACAATCCCAGTTCCCTCAGCCTCTCCTCGTAAGTCATGTGCTCCAGCCCCCTAATCATTTTTGTTGCCCTCCGCTGGACTCTCTCCAATTTATCCACATCCTTCTTGTAGTGTGGGGCCCAAAACTGGACACAGTACTCCAAATGAGGCCTCACCAGTGCTGAGTAGAGGGGAATGATCACATCCCTCGATCTGCTGGAAATGCCCCTACTTATACAACCCAAAATGCCATTAGCCTTCTTGGCAACAAGGGCACACTGTTGACTCATATTCAGCTTTTCGTCCACCGTAACCCCTAGGTCCTTTTCTGCAGAACTGCTGCCCAGCCATTCGGTCCCTAGTCTATAGCAGTGCATGGGATTCTTTCGTCCTAAATGCAGGACTCTGCACTTGTCCTTGTTGAACCTCATCATATTTCTTTTGGCCCAATCCTCTAATTTGTCTAGGTCCCTCTGTATCCTATCCCTACCCTCCAGCGTATCAACCACTCCTCCCAGTTTAGTGTCATCTGCAAACTTGCTAAGGGTGCAGTCCACACCATCTTCCAGAAATAGACTGCTAAACAGTAATACTTTGCGTACCAGCACTGGAAGGTGGTTACATAGCTTCAGTTTCTGTTGTAAAACAAGGAAGAGAGGCACAGACATGAATTTAAAAACTACAACAACAATAACATTAAGACAGACAGTCCTCAGACTTACGACACAATTGGTTCCTGAAAATTGCATCTTAAGTTAAAAATGTCGTATCTCAAATTTCCCATAGGAACAATGTCTGATCAAGCATCGTAAAGTCAAAATCAATGTTGTAAAGTCAAAACAATGACAATTTATAAACGTCGTAAGTGCCATTTGTCGTAACTCATATGTCATAGAGTCAAGAACTGCCTATACTGCAAATAATTCTAAACAATTCTTCTGGAAATATGGTGAATCTAAGAAAGTAATTACAACTAAAAAAAAAAAAAAACCAGCATGAAATACATAAATTAATATATTTTGGAATTTCTCCTGTGTCATATATTTACATATCTGGATAATCACTATTACATCAGGGTTGTTAAAAAAATCCTTGGGATTCATCATCAGCATTCCTTACTGAAACAAGATGAGATTCTTGTTTGTAGTGATAATCACGATGGCCCATTTCCAATAACTGACAAGAAGTTGTGAGTAACAGTAGGGGGAATAGTTAAGTACTTAAGTACTACAAACATTTTTTTTTCTCCTGCTGACAATAGCCCACCTTAACTGATTACACTTGTTATAGTTGGTATGGCAACACCCATTTTTTCATGTTCTCTGTGTATGTATATATCTTCCTACTGTATTTTCCACTGCATTCATCCGATGAAGTGGGTTTTAGCCCACAAAATCTGATGCTTAAATACATTTGTTAGTCTCTAAGGTGCCACAAGTACTCCTTGTTCTTTTTGCTGATACAGACTAACAGGGCTCCCACCCTGAAGCCTGTCACCCTGAGAGAAGACGCAATCTATAGAATGTAACAGAGACCGATATCTCGGCTATTGAGTTGCTTATAAACTTTTAATAGAAAGTGATAGAAAACAATATTCCATAAGGATTACACTGAGTGACTATCTTAAAACACAGGCCAATGTCAAGCTTAATAGAAACTGGCTTTGCTTGGATTTCTCTTTTCAAGGATCTGCAACCAGGCTTCCCACTTTTTTCCACTTATTTCTGATTAAGATAGATATGCTGTCCTTAGCTTTTCAGAGCTGTCCATAAAAGAGGAAAAACTTTCTCATCAGCTTGCTATGCTCCAGTTTGCATAGTGTCTGAATAGTGATAATAAACAGAGTGTATTCATTGCCCACTCAATGAGTAAGCATGTTATCATGTGAGAGAAGTAAGTCTGGCAGGAAACAAAAATCTTTCACATCTTATTCACAGTAAGTGAATTCCAGAAGCAGTAAGGCACATTCTGTGTTCCTTATCTGAACTCCCATTGAAGTCACTTAAGGTCATATCCTACTATCCAAAATAACAAAATAACAATTAATTCTGATTGTATTCATTTTATGTTCCCTAGATGGAGCAAAATGTGTCTGTTATATTTACAATGTGTTTGCGTAATCTATGTCTTTGTGTTTTGTGCATATTTTTTAATTGAAACTACTAAAGTGATTTAACCTGTGAGTAAATTAAACCACATATAACTACAGATCTACAAAATAAATTAAAATAAATTGATTTTTCCCCCTCAGTGAAAGAGTGTGATAGAGACAGCTATGACTGGGAGCATAGGACTTTCAGTGACTCTCTTTCTAGGCTAACACTCTGACTCCTAATAATCCTGCACTAAATTGTCTTTCTGTCAGCCAATGGAAGTTGTCAGCTACCACTGATAAGTAATTTTCTGTCAGTTTTTGCATTAGCAGAGAACATTATGAAACATTTTAATTGCTTACACTGCCTAACTGTGATCCTGTGTTGTGAGGACTTCCAATGTAATGTATTTTAAGGGTATGGGGTACCATATATAAATTTAGCTGTTCCTTTATTTCTTTAGTGTACTGAGTAACTTATATTTATATCTATATTTATCTTTCAATTAAAAATAAGTTCACCAGTGGATTTTCCCTTGACAAGGCTCCCAATTTATGAACTCTACATAGAGAAATCAATTAGGAAATATGGTATCTCTGGTTCTTGACATCACACAGGTCAGTTTACACACTAGGGTGCTTATTCAGATGTATTCACTACTGATTTTTTTTAATAGAACAGTTTGTCCTACATTACCTTAAGTTTTTAATTTTTCAATGTAATATGTGTATAGAGGAAACTAATGTCTTGACCTCTAAACACCTTTTATTTCAACTAAGAATTGTATGTTACATTATTGATTTAATCTTTAAAATAGGCACTGATGATTAAATAGTCACAAATGAGATATTGTAGCATGTAGATTCATAGATGAACAGCTATGGTTCAGAATGGCCAGAAGGTACCATTGTGATGATCTAGTGTCTGATGTCCTCCATACCTGCTTCAAGTATTCTAGCATTTAAAGATTTTCTGTGATGGAAAATCCACCATAATCCATGGTAAATTGTTCCTATGGTTAATATAGCATGGCATGATTTATAAACGTCTTTATGTTTATACAGGAACTTGAAAGTCAATGGGAGTTGGGTACCTAATTTGCCTTCCAGCCTTTGAAAATCTTCCCCTATAGAATTTTTTCCTGTGGGAAAACACATTTGTCTCCTCAAGTAAAAGGTCTTTATTGGAGTGGCTGACCTGATATCACTAGCCAGATTCACCCATTTTGCAGGAAAACCCACTAGAAATGGAAACAAAATCTGACGTGTTTTCAGACTTTTTACCAAATTCTTGTGGCTGGAAGAGAATGTGTGCTGCTTTGCCACTCCCTCCCCAAGAGAAAAAACAAGAAGTTTATGCTCAAAATCTCTACGGATGTCAAGTATCCACCAGAGACCTTGTTTTCCACACTGGTCCTAGTATCTCCTGCTGGAACAACTCAGCCAAAGACTTTCAAGCCTGAGTCTGTTCCTGGAATCACCCTGCTATGGTTATGTGGTTCCCACAGCATGTAGGAACCCTGCAGCAAAATAAATAAGGGTTTGGGAGGTGATATATATGTGCCCTCCCCTCCATCCCTATTCCCAGGCTCCTCTTTCTAAATACAGATTTCCAAACCCACAGAAGGCTATCAGGCAGTATTGTAGAGGGAGCTGGAACCTTAGCCCACAGATACATGAGCATTTTCCACTCCTGTACAGAGCAACAGAGTACAAATCTAGTCCATAGTTATCACAGAGGTAGCGCTAAGACATATTACAACCTAACTGTATAATACTACCTACTACTGTTTTAGCAGGACTCCTTTACAAATAATCATTGCAATTCTCCTCAGAATGATTATTTACCAGTCCAAATGTAGAATTTCTCCAGCTACATTTCTAATTTTAAATATATCAATTGCATTATCAATTCAAATGACATTGTGACTCTTGCTTTGTTTCTGTCTGACCTTAAAAAAAAAAATCTAGTCCCTCCATAAAAGAGTGGTTGCTAAGGATTTCTAAATTGGTTTGAATTAAATACAAGGCAACCTGAATCTTCACCCAATCTCCAAATTAATCTTTTTGGTTTCTAAAATATCAGCTACTTTAACTCTTGGCATGATTTATTTTATATTTTCACACAGTTCTCCATGTCATGGTGTGAGATTGAACTAAAGGTGGAAGTTCCAAAATAACACAATCAGATTCTCTTGGGATATAGCGAGTCCAGGGTTGTAGAACCAAGCACTTCAGATAGTTAGGATTTGGACGTTTCCCCTAGATAGACCTTCAAAACTTCTGAGGCCCACTCTTTACTAAGCAAAATAGCATGGAGGTTTGCACTGTCATTGTCTGTGCTGCTCTGTTTGTATGGATTAATAGTGTGCATTAGTTTTCCAATTTAGTTAGTTCAGCAAATTTCATTACCACTAAATTACTTTATTTAAAAAAAAATAGACTGGCATTGATTAGATTCTGAGGGAGGCATTTGTGTCAGGAATAGGATTCCAATTATCCCATCAGTTGCACACATGCAAATCCCATAGAAGTGAATGGGAATTGCAGACATGTAAGTGATGGGATAATCAGTGCCCGCCCCCCCCCCCCCCCCCCCCCCCCCGCAAAAAAAAATGTATGCATGGTCCTTTGAACCAGTTTAGCATTCCTAGTTTTCTGAAAGCAAAGATTATCACAAGCCAACTGTCTCTATTCAGAAAGTTATATTATGGCTTTCAAAGGAAAAAAAAAAAAGTCTCCACATGAGTTGTACCAAAATAAGCTTTTTAGCTGTTTCTCTAGTTCAAATGTGAGCTGTGGTCTCAAACTTTGTGACTGACCTTCATGGGGAGCATTACGCAAGACAATGGAAACTGAATGCAAGAATATTTGTATTTGCTTGATTTTCCCTTAAGCTTAATTAAAAACAGACCAGTCTACGAGTTCAATATCTTCATTAATGATCTGGAGGATGGCGTGGACTGCACCCTCAGCAAGTTTGCACTAAACTAGGAGGAGCGGTAGATACGCTGGAGGGTAGGGATAGGATACAGAGGGACCTAGACAAATTAGAGGAGTGGGCCAAAAGAAATCTGATAAGGTTCAATGAGGACAAGTGCAGAGTCCTGCACTTAGGACGGAAGAATCCCATGCACTGCTACAGACTAGAGACTGAGTAGCTAGGCAGCAGTTCTGCAGAAAAAGACCTAGGGGTTACAGTGGACGAGAATCTGGATATGAGTCAACAGTGTGCCCTTGTTGCCAAGAAGGTAAAGGCATTAGGGGCACTGCCAGCAGATAGAGGGACGTGATCATTCCCCTCTATTCAACATTGGTGAGGCCTCATCTGGAGTACTGTGTCCAGTTTTGGGCCCCACACTACAAGAAGGATGTGGAAAAATTAGAAAGAGTCCAGCAGAGGGCAACAAAAATGATTAGGGGGCTGGAACACATGACTTATGAGGAGAGGCTGAGGGAACTGGGATTGTTTAGTCTGCAGAAGAGAAGAAAGAGGAGGGATTTGATAGCTGCTTTTAACTACCTGAAAAGTGGTTCCGAGGAGGATGGATCTAGACTGGTCTCAGTGGTAGCAGATGACAGAACAAGGCGTACTGGTCTCAAGTTGCAGTTGAGGAGGTTTAGGTTAGATATTAGGAAAAAAACTTTTTCACTAGGAGGGTGGTGAAGCACTGGAATGGGTTAGCTAGGGAGGTGGTGGAATCTCCTTCCTTATAAGATTTTAAGGTCAGGTTTGACAAAGCCCTGGCTGGGATGATTTAGTTGGGGATTGGTCCTGCTTTGAGCAGGGGGTTGGACTAGATGACCTCCTGAGGTCCCTTCCAACCCTGATATTCTATTAGTCTATGAACAACCAATATACTACCAGTTGTTCAGATTCCATAAATCCCAAATTGAAATGAGTTAGGAACCAGGACAAATTAAGAAACTGTCCCACTTGTCATTTTAAAGCCGGATACCAAAATGCATCATTTATTAAAATAAAATAATTTATGAGACTATTCCCCTCACCCCAAGACTCTTTCTGTAACCACTGCATGAGGGACAACAAGAATGTATAGAGAGCAAAGTACAAATACTTAGGCAGAATCAGCTCTATCTGAAAATTGATTGGGGGCATTCTGTATTTAGTAGCAGGTGACTGATGTCCTCATCTGGTCCCTGGTACTTACATGGTGGCTCTAAGAACAGGTGCTTCTCTTTGGTATGTTGGAGGATCTCATTGGGGGAAACAGTTCTTAGCTTTCAAATATCTATATTGCATGTTAAGTTCTGCCTTACAGAGGGATTGGAGATCATTGTTACCCACTCTTACCCAGTCTCCATCTCTTCATTCCCTCCTTCAGGATGTGTGGAGAGTGGTGAGGAAGACAGGGTGCAATTAGAGACACTACCGTAAGTAGACTAGGACAAGAGCAAGCAGGACAGAATTCATGCGGATTGTCCTCCTTCTAACCTCATGGAGATTCTCTGGAAAGGATAATACAACCCAAGGCTATTATCCTTTCCACAGAATTGCCCTTCTTCCAACACCAGAGTAGTAGTGACAAAGAAAAATCCCTATTAGAACCCATGCTGCCAAGGATGGTAGAGGAAAAGGAATGGCAGTGGCCAGACACAGCTATACTCCAAGTGACTGCAGGGTTTCTGAGTGGGATCATGAACAACTAGTTGGACTCTAGCAGTGCCTCTGCTCTTAAAAGCTCCAAGAGATTCTGATTCTTCTAGAGCATGAGTCTCTGGTCTGGATGCTGTCTTCACTATATAAATCAGGACAAAGGCCACCGTCAGCAGCCACCATGAAGTTGAAAAGCAAGTCACATCCAAGGTGTATTAGTGTTTTTTTCTTTTGTTTAAAACTAGCTTGCATGAAGTCACACTAATGGTCTTCGTTAAAACATAACATACCGAGTAGCAAAATATTTGAAAAAATATTTCAAAAGAGGAAAGCAGGCCACAAGCAAGATAAATAACCTAACATCTAGAAAATATCACATAGGATGAAATTCTAATACAAGTCATTGGATGGACAACACAACCTTATGGTTTCATTTCAAAATCCTTTTAACTATGTTTTTGACAATTGTGAGAGTGTTTCACTTATTATGTGAAGATACAGCAAGATACCATTCAAAAGCTTTGGGTTCCTACAGTTTCACCCTGGGAATTCAAAGCAAATTCTCAAGTCCAATTCCTTAAGTGACTGTTGTTTCACCTGAACAAATAAAACAGTCTTAATTTCTGTGATTTACAATGCAACAGACACTAGCTTTATTATATTAAATAAAGATAGTCCAAAATTCAGAGATTTATTCTGTTGGGAAATATTATCTTGTCAGTACAAAGGACTCAGACCTGGTAATAGAATATGGAACATTTTATTTCTTAGTTATTCAGAGTGACTGAAGGCCAGATCACAAACAGTCAGTATTATAAATGATGGTTGTTTCATTACAGTAAAAAAAAAAAGTTGGTAATCTTAGTCAAATTACCAGATAGCAGGTGTTTACATTACGAAGTATTATAATGAAACAAATTGGAAACCAGTTCTACAGACTCAGTAAAAAGACTAAGGACTATAGTCCTGATCCTGCCATAGATCTGCATGGGAAGACATGTGTCTGTGCTGCTCTGACTGCAGAATCACGGCTTAAATGGGGATGGAGACTGAATTGCCCTCTCACCCTAGGATGGGTTTTCCAAGTTGCAGGTGAAGCACATTAGCAAATCAGTGGGGAAGCTTGCAGTGCTGCTGAATATGATGTACTAGTTCTATGGATAATTAGAGGAATACAGTCTCTAGTGCAGTGGTGGGCAACCTGCAGCCTGTCAGGGTAATCCGCTGGCGGGCCGCAAGATGGTTTGTTTACATTGACCGTCCGCAGGCACAGCCGCCTACAGCTCCCAGTGGCCGCGGTGTGTCGTTCCCAGCCAATGGGAGCTGCGGGAAGCTGTGCAGAAAACCAGTTATTCTGGCACATGTGGGCAGTGGAGTTTTTATAGCATGTTAGGGGAGCCTCAGAAAAAAAAAGTTGAGAACCCCTGGGCTAGAGTATACTTCGCTGGCCTTCTCCTAATACCTAAAAAATAAAAAATCAACAACCCAAAAAACAAACAAACAAAAAAACAAAAAAGCCTCCCATAGAAAAGCACATGGAGACCCAGAATTCAGTCATTAAGGATTTTTGGCAAGGATTGCACAGGATCATCATCCCCACTATCAAGTCCAAATAGAACAAGAGGAATAAACATTGTTATTAAATACCAACTTTATAAAATATTATTATGTTTCTTTATCATTATAAAAACTTAATTTCTGCAACATAGCATGGCTACTTTATAATCCACATACATTATCTTCACAGTTATACATAAACATAAAGAAAACAACTTAAATCTAAACAGGTCAATCCCCACAGAAACACTCTGAGAAGAAAGTCAGAGTTCCTAAAAACTTAGGTTGAGTTCACCCATGTTTCAATTACAGTCTTCAGTCACCAAAAGCTGTACAATATGCTGAGTCAAAAGCACTGCAACAACATCTTCCCTCCACTTGCTTGTAGAAACCGTCAGCTGCTGGACTCCATGCAGACTCTGCCTCCTCTGCAGTTAGCTAGCCAGCTAATTAACCGTCCACTCAATTTAAGGATATAGATTTAAAAAAAAAAAACCCTGTTACAAGAAGATACAAAAGTAAGAATAGCAAAATATAAATTACTCTTTCCCCATCATCACATTTAAATAAGAGAAAAGTTGGCAAATAATACTAACTGAGACAATTTAACTAAAATAATATGACTAAAATTAAATAACATTCAAAGTATACTATTAAAATGAAAGAAATTAGTTTTCCCTCCTAATTTCCCCTTTCTATCATTAACACTGCCAGTGCTTCCCTCTTGGAGGGTTAACAATATCTCTTACCTGCTACAAAATGCTTCAGAGTTAAGGGAAAACAGCCAGTTTCTGCTCTTGTGGCTCAGCTTTTCCCAACCCACACAGGTCACATGGCCTTTTGTAAAACAGCTGCTCTGACTACTTGCCCTCCATAGAGTCTGAGTCCAGCTACAGGAAACCTATTGAGCATACCCAAAACTACCACACCCACTTTCAGAAATGTCTGTGTGGACTAACTGTGCATCTGACTAGCAACAATTACCCAGACACAACTCATTCCTACCCCCTTCCCCTGTATAGATCGCCTTATTAGGTACGTGGGTTACATCTACACCACAATAAAAGACCTGTGGCTGGCCAGATCAGCTGACTCAGGCTCATGGAACTCGGGTTGTAAGGCTATACATTTACAGTATGGATGTCTGGGCGTGTGCTGGAAACTGGGTTTTGGGACTCTCTCACCTTGTGGGGTCTCAGAGCCTGGGATTCAGCCCAAGAACAAATTTCCACTGGAAATTTTATAGCCCCACAGCCTGAGCCCTGTGAGCCCAAGTCAGCCGTCCTGGGCCACCTGCAGCAGTGCTGCTGATCTTCTATCCCTGTGTAGAAGTACCCTGACACTCACTGCTGCAGGCTGCCACCTGCTGTGTGACTTAGGAGCTTGAGTCTCATTTTCAACATTTACCCCATGTCTCCTGAGATCTTATGTATACACTGCAATCAGAGGTATGACAACAGTATGTGTATATGTACACAGGACATGCATAAAGTTTCTAGCCTGACCAAAAAAAACATCATAATTCACAATCAATTTTGTTGATTGATTTTTCAACATAATCCCCCTGAACATCAATGCATTTTGTCCAGCATAGCTGCAGTTTGGTTATGCCTATCTTGTAGAAGTCCTACATATCCAGAAACTCTCCAACTGCTGCAATTACCTCACTTTCATTATTTATAGTCTTCCCATGAAAGTCCTCCTTCAAATTGGGGAACAGGTAGAAATGTGAGGTAGCCAAACATTGTGAATAGGCTGGATGGGGAAGCCGCGGAAAGCCACATTTGGCCACTGTGGTCACTGCAACCTAGGACATGTGGGGTGATGCATTGTCCTGGAGAAGCAAAAGGTTCCCAAAAAAAGCGCTCTCTCCTGATCAATGCTCAACATACTAGGTACCCATCTTGCTGACACTTTTTTTTCATGCCCAAGTCTTCTTTGAAGATGGGGGTGCACTGACTCAGTGCTGATGCCAACAGTCTCAGCAATGTGCCTGACAGTTGCTCTTCTGTCATGTATCACCATCTTGGGGACTACACAATCAGGAGGGAGGGATAGCTCAGTGGTTTGAGCATTGGTCTGCTAACTCCTAGATTGTGAGTTTAATCCTTGAGGGAACCATTTAGGGAACTGGGATAAAAATCTGTCAGGGCGTTGGACTAGATAACCTCCAGAGGTCCTGTCCAACCCTGATATTCTATGACTCTATCAACTTTTTCTGGGGTGACAGCTTCTCCAGAACATCCAGACCTTGGCTCAGCCTCTGTGCTGATTCTCCCTCGCTCAAATTCAGCAGCCCAATTTTTTACTGTGGCATATGAAGAGGTATCATCCACCACTGTTGCCACCAGGTCCTCATGGATTTCTTTTGGGGTCAAACCTTTCTTAGGGAGGTACTTGATCTCTGCTCTGATTTCATTCTTCTCCACTTTGACACATCTTCATATAAGTTCTGCACAAATGAAGAAATGGCTTCCAACAAAGAAACAAATCCAAATATCAGTACTCTGATCTGTGAAATCTGTTGGGACCTAGCATATCATTAAATAGTTCTAGTTAGACATTTTCTGAATGACCCTTGTAGCTGAGCTAGTTTTGATCTAGCTAGCTTGTATAACAATAGTAGCAAAGCTGTGGCAACACAGACTAGCAGCTGGAGCATGTAGCCAGGGTTCTTCTGGGTGAGGTTGTACAGCTCATGCTGCTACCTGTGGTGCTGCAGCTTCACTGCTATTGTTATTCAAGCTAGCTCGATTAAAGCTATCTTGAATATGCAATCTTCTGTCCCAATGCAGTACAGACATACCCTAAGTCTCAGAGGATGAAATATGGGACTCAGGCTCCTAAATTCCTAAATCACCTTTTGAAAATGGGTCGTAAGCTCCTATTTTTATTAGGCACTTTAGAAAATTTTACCCTGAGTGCCTTCTTTCCATGGATCTGCAAGGGTTTCCCAACCATTAATGATTTAATCTTCCTAACACTCTTATGAGATAGGCATTATTACTCCATTATACAGAAGGGAAATTTTGTCACAGAAAGTGTAAGTTATTTGCCCAAAAATCACACAAGAACTCTGTGGCAGAGCCAGAAATGAAATGCAGATCACCTAATTTCCAGTTCTGTGCTTTAGCCATATGACCATTCTTACTTTCTATGTTAAGAACGAACACATTTAAAAAAAAAAATTGGTTCTCTTCTGATATTTTTCTCCATCAAATGGAAGTTGTAGTTCACAAATGCAATGACATACGGTAAAGTCAATATCTGAATGGTTCCATTATAATTTGCAAGAGAAAAGGCAAAGTAATATCTGAACCTATTATAAATTACCTATTATTTTCTCTGGGGTTTTTTCATAACCTGCTGGCTGTTCAAGCAGCAACTGGATAAATTTGGGATGATCTAAAAAAGGCATCTATGCAAAGAAAAGTGCTGTGTGATGAATTAGACTCTCACTGTAGAGCACCCAACCAATCATGAAACAGGGATGCAATTTCATGCCTTTATAACTAACATTTCAAAAATAGGCATGATTTGAATTTCACACCCATCAGCAGTGATCATGCTAGTCATCTCTCCCCTTTCTTAGAATATTTTAGCATTTGGCTTTCTCAGTTCATTAAGGATTCAGTCCTGCAGAGGTGTAGAAGTGGCTGGAGGGTGATACATGTTAAGCAACTCCTGATCTGACACTCACTCGTTGCTTTCTTCTGAGCCAGCAAGGTGAAATAGAGATAATCCAATTTGTTTGCCAATTCTGTGGATCTGCAATTTATTTCAGATCTGTTGAAGTGTCAGGAAGCCTATGGTATCTCACTTTATTAGGGCCAGATCCTGAAATCCTTACTGATGCTAGTACTTTGCTCCTCAAATAGCTCTTCAAATTTCAGTGGGACTACTTGCAGAGTTTGCTCAGCACAAGTAGGAGCCCAGACTCAGCACAGACTCTGTATGCCAATGGAGCTTCATGCACATTAGCACAGGATTTGTTTACTTAGAAATTCATATATTCCATAGATCATGAGGCCAGAAGGGAGCAAGGTGATGATATAGTCTGACCGCCTGTATAATAAAAGTCATAGGACTTCCTTGAATTAATTTGTGCTTCAAAATGCAGCATATTTTCTAGAAAAACAGACTAATCTTGATTTTAAAATTTCCAGTGACAAAGAATCCACCACAGCCCTTGGTAAGTTATACCAATGATTAATTACCCTCACTGATAAAAATATGCACCTTATTTCTAGTCTGAATTTGCCTAACTTCAACTTCCAACCAGTGGATCTTGTTATACCATTGTCAGATAGATTATGTTGCCAGATGGGCCTAGTGTTTCCTTTGTCCATTACAGTTATGTTAAAGCAATTGTTAGTATATTGGCCAGAGTACCAGAAGATTGCAAAGCTATATTAAGTGTTGACAATAAAAAATCATTAAGTAGAACCACAAACATGCTTGCTAGGTAAAATTTAGTTGGCTATAAGTTGTAAATGGAATCACAAGGGGAAGATAACTGAACTCTCACAGGCATAAAGGAAATGTTGACCACAGATGTGAAATCAGTGTAATGTACAATGTTAAAATGAAATGATTGATTGAAACTCTTGTTTTGAACTTGTACTAGTGTTATTGTTATCTAAGTAAAGTTTTTATGTTTCTTTATGGCTGCACGTTTGGGGCACAGTGGAATTTGTAAGACATTAACAATAAGTTGACCTTTGTTAATGATTGGATGACACCAGCTACTCAACTAAACTCATATTATAATAAAAGATAAACATGTAGCTTATAAATATCTATCAGATTGTAAACCAGCTCAGGTCAAAGTGAGCTGCAGCCTGAGCCCTAGCTGGGTAAGTGTTGCCTTTCCACATGAGATCTGTCATATCTGTAGTCAAGGCAGTGTGGTATAATAAACCAATTTAAGGTAAACCATTCAACATCTTATTACTTAATAATCAAGATCAAACTCATCAGTTACTACTGAAGAGTTCTCTATTATCAAATAGCTGTTCCCCATGTAGGTTCTTATAGCCTGTGATTAAATCACCCCTTAACATTCACTTTGATGAGCTAAACAGATTGATCTTCTTGAGTCTATCAATATATGGCATTTTTTTTACATTTCTTCATTCATTTTCATGGCTCTTTGAACCCTCTTCAATTTTTCAACACCCTTCTTCAGTTGTCGACACCAGAACTGGACACAGTATTCCAGTAGCAGTCACACCAGTAGCAAATACAGAGGTCATATAAACTCCCTACTCCTACTAGAAATCCCCCTATTTATGCATTCAAGGATTGTATTAGACATTTTGGCCACAGTGTCACACTAGGAGCTCATATTCAGATGATTATCCACCATGTCCCCCAAGACTTTTTCACAGTCACAGATTCTCAGGAAGATGTTCCTCATCCTGTAAATATGGCCTACATCCTTTGTTCTTAAATATATAACTTTACATTTAGCTGTATTGAAATTAACATTACCTGCACCCATCTTACTAAGTGATCCAGATCACTTTGTATTAGTGACCTGTCCTCTTCATTTACTATTCCCACAATCTTTTAGTCATCTGCAAACTTTTATCAGCAACAATGTTCTGTTTTCTTCAACATCATTGATACAAATGTTAAATAATATAGAACCAAGAAACAATTCCTCCAGGATCCCACTAGAAACACACTCGCTCAGTGATGATTCTCAGTTTACAATTACATTTTGAGACCTATCAAATTAGCCAGTTTTTAATCCGTTTAATGCATGCCATTTTGATATTTTATCATTTTAGTTTTTTAATAAAAATTTAATTTGGTACCAAGGCAAATGCCTTACAAACATTTAAGTATACTACCTCAACACTGCTATCTTTATCAACCAAACTTGTAATCTCATTTTTAAAAATATATATCAAGTCAATTTGACAGGGTCTATTTTTCATAAACCCATGTTGATTGGCATTAATTATATTACCCTCCTTTTATTCCTTATTAATAAGAGTCCCATTTAAGTCATTCAATAATTTTGCCTGGAATCAATGTCCAGATAACAGGCTTATAATTATGCTGGTTATCCCATTTGCAATTTTTAAATATTGACAAAACATTAGATTTCTTCCTTCTTCTGGAATTTCCCCAGTGTTCCAAGACTTATTGAAAATCAAATTAACTTACCAGAGCTCCTCAACCAGCATTTCAAACTCTTGGATGCAAGTTATTTGGATATGCTGATTTAAAAATATCTAACTTTAGTAGTTGCTGCTTAGCATCCTCCTGAGCTATCTTGGGAATGGAAAATATTTCATCATCAGCATATAATATAACTACATCATCTGGCTTTTTCTCAAGACCAGAAAAAAAAACATTTATTCAACACTTCTGTGTATTAATAGAAAAATGCCACTCTTAGGATTTTTTCCCCCAATATACTTTAAAGAAAAAAAAACTTTCTTTAATTGTGTTGGCCATAGATTTCTCCTTGTGTTCTTTTGATTCCCATATTAATTTTCCAGAATTCCTAGCTTCTAATTTGTTTTCATTGCTATCAACTTTTTTTACCTGCTTTCACTTCTCCTCTAAGCCATTTTTTAAAATCTATGTAGCTTTCTATCTCTATTCTGCAATCATCATTACTCCAATATACCTAATAAGATATTTCGTGCTACATTCTAGGTGTCTGTAAGAGCGGTTACTGTAGCCCAGTGGTCTAGCTTGCCTTTATTATATTCACTGCTTTGCATTATATTCAGCAGTAATGCAAGGAACCTACAGGCCTGTATCCTGTAAGACATTAGCTTCAGCAAGTTAGCATAAGGCTTGAGGCCTATGACCTTTGAACAGATACACTTTGAGCAGATAAATGGCCAATGGAAACTCGTTGTCTGGGGAGCTGAAAATAGAGTATTTAACAGGAAGTTCCAATCACAGGTACATGATCCAACCACAAGAGTGTCATGGCAACAAACTGATGTATACAGCAAGTACATGAGCTACATTCGCACATACCTAAACACAAAAGGGCCATGGTAATGAATTGACATATATTATAATAAGTTGAGATCATTGGTATACTAACTTATAGAAAAAAGACACTCCAACATTAGTAAGATGTGGAAATACAAATAAGGAAAAAGGGGGAAATCCCCTACTGAATATGCATCAAACATAATGGCATCACTGTGACATATTATAAAAGTTGAATCCCAGCCTAGGGGTGGAAGGAGAAGCAGATGTAGTCCTTGGGAGGTGCCAGGATGATGGCCACTGATGAGGAGGAGGGAGGTGATTGTGATGAGGAAGATGATGGCTAACATTTCAAATTGTTCTACAAGGAATGGTGTAAGTATATAGATGTGCAGATGTGCATTCTATAGTATCTCTATTTGCCTTATTGAGTTGGGGTGTTTGTGGCTGTGCTAAATGCATTAATAAATTCTTTGTAAATATAGAAGAGTTCCTATGGTGTGAGTGCTAGAACCAGGCACATCAGGGTTCCCAACTATATAATAATTTAAATAACATTGGGCCTGATCTTGTGACAAGAATCTGTCAACCTTCAAAGTGATAACTGGGGATTCTTAAGTAATCAGTATAATCAATCCATAATTTATAGATTGGACTACATTACTTACCTGTAACTGGAGGTTCTTCAAGATGTGTGGTTCCTAGCTGTATTGCATTGAGGGTTTATGTGTCTGGAGCTGGAGATTTTTCAAGTAATAGTGTCTGTTGGTCCACACATGCATCCTTGGCTTGCCTCATGGGTTCATCCAAGGTAATAAAGGGCGAAGCGGACCAACCACATCTCCAGTTCCTTCTCCACCAAAAATCCAAAAGATCCGGAGCAGAGGGGAAGGAGGGCAGGAAGTGGAATACAGATAGGGATAATTAGTTTCATTAGTTCTGATGAGGCCCTTCCAAAACCTAGCAGTCAACAGGTGTGTAAATATGGAATGTCCTTTCACAGGGGCTGGAAGGTGCAAATTGCCACTCTGTGGACCTTGAGAGAGTTGAGGGCGAGACCCAAAGTCTTCAAGGAGAGGAGGTAATCAAAAAGAAGGGGCTTTTCCGCCTCTTCTGGGGAAAGTCCTTTCTGTTGGGCCCAGGAGGCAAAGTGTTCCATTTGGCCCAGTAGGAACACCTAGTGGACACCTTCGTGCTGCTCAAGAGGATTTCTTGCACTTTTGAAGAACATGCTCATTCTAGAGCAGATGCCCATCCAAATACCATGCTGTGTGGTGAAATGTCTGTGAATCAGGATGGCTGATCTTGTCATTGTGTTATATTAGTGGCTCGCGGAAAGTGGGGATGGGAAGTGGAGGGTGAACTAACATGCGGAGAAAGTTGGGAAACCAGAATGGTTTGGGCCAGAGTTAGGCGATCAGGATGACCATTGCTCTCTGCCACTTGATCTTGTGTAGTAATCAGGGTAGGAGTGGTAGAGGGGGGGAAGGCATAGTTGATCGGGTCCAACCAATGGAGAATGAGCACATCGCCTTGTGAGTGGGGACCAATATTTCCCCTGGAGCAGTATGTGCTGCACTTGTTGTTGGCAGGGAAGGCGAAGAGGTCCTTAGTTGGAGTGTCCCATTGGTTGAAGATGTCACTTACTACAGTGTCCTGGAGTTCCAACTCGTGATCGATCACAAATCATCTGCTGAGTGAGTCTGCAATTGCATTCTGAGTCTGCAGAAGACAGGCTGCAGATAGGATCTTGTGGGCAATTCACCAATTCCATAGATTGACCACCCCCACAAACAGAGTGGTTTACTTTCTGCCCCTTCATTTGTTGATATAGAAAACAGTTGTGGTGTTGTCCAACATGATAAGAACATGATGGGAGCAAATAGATGGGAGAAATATTTGGCATGCCTTCCTTATAGCCCTGAGTTCCAGAATGTTAATGGACACCCTGGATTCCCGAGGGGTCCATGTTCAGTGTGCCATGTGGTCACCCATATGTGCTCTGCACCCTATGAGGGATGTGTCGGAAATGATCGTCTTGTCTGGGGAGGATGGGAAAAAGGGGATCCTCACACAGACCTGCCGCAGGTCTGTGCACAACTGGAGGGAAAAGAGTACTTCAGGAGGAACCGTCAGCATCATGTCCATGGCATAGCATGGGGGTGAGTAAACTCTCTGGAGCCATATCTGGAGGCAGAAAAGGAGGAGAAGAGTGAAGGGAGTGATGTACGTACACGAGGCCATGTGGTCAAGGAGGGATAGGCATGTCCGAGCTGGGACAGAAGGACTGTTGACTACTCAGGCTATGAGTTCCTGCAGAGATTGGAATCTGTCCCTTGGTAGGTACACTTGTGCAGTGACTGATATACTAGAGGCCCCTATGAAGGCCAGGACCACGTGGGTTCAGACTTGATTTTTCAATGTTGATGCTGATCCTGAGGGAGGAAAAGAGTCTAAGCAACATGGAGGTTGAAATCTGGGCTTCATCTCTGGAGCACACTGTCATCGACACAGGAGAATACAAGGACCCCATAATGCCTAAGGCAGGCCACCATGACAGAGAAAACTTTTGGTGAAGATCCTGGAAGCAGTGGTGAGTCTAAATGGCAGGACCCTGCACTGTAAGTGCTGAGGGCCTACCGTAAACCTTAGGAACCATCTGTGGGCTGGATGGGTGTGAAAATAAGTGTCCTGGACATCAAAAGGCAAAATACGCATGCCATATTTTAACAACAGGATGATGGCTTCTAAGGTGACCATACAAAATTTGTATTTGCAGATGAAGCAATTGAGACAATAGAGATCCAGGATTGGTCTCCATGTGCCCTTCTTTTTGGGTATCAGGAATTAAATTGAATAGAACATTGACAGTCTGGAGGAACCTTCTCTGTCACCTTTCTTTGTAGTAAGGAGTCCACCTCCAGGGTGAGTATGCTCTCATGAGAGTGGTCCTTGAGGACGGATCAAGGATGGGGATGTGTATGAGGTATGGTAAAGAACTTGATCGTATCTCCAGAGTGGATGACATTTATCACCCATTGTCTGTTATTATTGTACTCCAACCTGGTAAAAAGATGAACAACAAAATGGGTGGGATGGTTGTAGGGCAGCAGGCAATGTGGTTGACAGCTCTCCAGGGTACCTCAGAAATACCTCATCTGCGGGGGTTACATCTGGGAGGAGGAAGACTGCAAGGGTGGTCTTGGAGGATGAGATCTTTGAGGGTTCTGATGCTTCCTTGCTGGTTCATAAGGTTGTTAATGGAAAAAATGGGAGATCCTGTAACACTGTGTGAGCTGCAGGCAGTAGAACTTAGGTTGTGGAGCCAGTGTGTAAATACCCAAGAAACGGAGCGTGGCTCTTGAATCCTTGAGGGTATGGAGGGAATCATCCATTTTCTGGTTGAAAAAGACAGGATTCATCAAAAGGGAAGTCATTGATGGTATTTTGTACTTCCCTGAGAAAACCAGAGAAAAGGAGCAACGATTCCCTCCTCATGATGATGCCCGTGGCCATTGGGTGCGATGAGGTATCTGCTGCATCTGCTACTGCTTGGAGTGAGGTCCTTGATACAAGCTTTCCCTCCTCAATTATTGCCTGGAAGTGGGTGCTGTCCTGTTGTAGCAGTTTCTCAACAAAGTCCTCCAATTTGCTGTAGCTCATGAAATCCTATTTGGGAAGTAATGCCTATCATTCAAAATTCTAAATTAAAGGCTGACTGAAGAGAAGGTTTTGCCGCCTAAAAGGTCAATTTACTTGTCCTCCCTGTTGTGGATGCTGTTGCCTAACCCCTTTCATCGCTGCCTGGCTAAGTGAATTGGGAGGGGGTCTGAGAACAGAAATTTAGACCTTTTGGCTGGGATATAGTATATTTTTCCTGCACACTTTGGGGTAGCCATACATGTGGCCAGCGTATGCCAAACTGTGTGAGCTGACTCGAGGATGACATAGTTGATTGGCAGAGCAACTCTGCTTTGCCCCGATGAGTGAAGTATATACAGCAGCTAATGCTGAGTGTCTTGGGGAATATTAAGCTCTGCAGCCATGCAACATAGGAGATCCTGAAATTGGCAGTAATCATCAGGAGATGAGGGAACGTCTGAACCACTGCCTCATCAGGAGAGGAAGATGGAAATCTCTCCTGTTTTGGTGGTACCGTCGGAGCCATATTGAGTGGCTTCAGATGCATGGTGTGCATGCGTAAACCCCCAGTGGAATAGAAGAGCCCTTGAAGAAGAACCCTGTGGTTACTATGTTATTGACAAAGACAAGCAAACTACGTCTTTGAAATGGTAATACATCACTGAAATGCCAAATGTGTGTACAGTTTGTACATATGGCTTTCTTTATCAACAGTCAGATTGCGGCTATGCTTCCTTTTGGCCAGTGCTCTCTAGAATGGAATGCTCCTTTCAAAATATGTAAATCCTGCTACACAGTAGACTACATGGTGAGTCTTACAGAAGCAATAAGGCATAAATCTCTGTTTCAATTGCATGGGATTACTTGTAAATATCAGTATGCTCATGCTACCCACTGAAAGACGTATTTTTGCCACTCAGAACTTGGCGTATGTACAGAACCACTGCCCTGACTCACCATATGTCTGTTGGGCACATTCTGGGCAGCTCTCTGCTAAAAGCTGAGCAATTTCTCTCAGCACTTCCAACCTTTCCACACCTAACAGGATTAAGCCGTCACACTATCAGACTCAGCTTTGCCTATATATGTACTATATTATTTATTTTCCAATCCTTTACAATGTTTAATGAAGATATTATATATAACAGCGTAAAATACTTTTAGTATAAAACAGGACCAAATCCTACTCCATTTGGGAATCCTGATTCTCACTTTATTCATGTGAATAGTCCTTTCAAGAAGCATATGATCCATATGATTGTATAAAGCACAGAAAATGAAACAGCCAGTTTTAAAGTCTTAACATCTGTTCCACTAGGAAAAAAAGCAACTTACTTTCACTACATTTCTCAATGGGAAAGGGTGGATAAGAAAAGTATTTTCATAAATATACCATTGTGTACATAAATGTACCAATGTGTGCTACACTATTTTGTCCCTTTGCCTGTGCCTCAGTTTATAAAGAAATAAAATAAGAATAGGAGTGGTGATTACTAGATAAAGCAAGCTAACAGGCTGCCAATGTGTGCTTCTTTATTATCCTGGAATGTGAACCTTTGAAGTGCAGGGTGCACTCATCTCCATCTGAGGTAAAAAGGAGTTGATGATACTTAGCCCCTCTCCAGGTTGAACCCCTGGACCTGTGCTGAGTTCATTATCCAAACAGATTTACTGTAAGCCCTATTCTGACGGGAGAGGGGAAATTCTATTTAGCCATCCAGCAAGATAACATGTTTTCAAAATCAAACTGCACAACTGGAAAAAAAACAACAACTAGGAAATCAAATCTTAGGAAGAAAACCTAAATAGCAAATCAGACATATTGTTTGTGATTCCACCAAATGTTGTAATTTACTAAACTGCTATGATGGGGTCAAATCTGCAAGATACAGAGCGTCTGTCATGAGGTTTTAAAGAATCCATTTCCAAAACGTTTACTTTCTTCACCTATCTCAGAGCAAACATTGGAGGCAAGGCTTTTAAAGAGGTAATTAAAAATTAAGAATATCAGCGTTCAGTTAATAAAAGATTCTCCTTAGAGATGCTATGTATGTGTAACTGCTATAGTTGTTTGATTTTTGTCATTGGCTTTTCATCACAAGGATGTTGTGATGAGTTATACAAACCCCACACTGGGCCAGAAAGGGTTAAAGGACAGTACTGGGCCATGTAGCCCAGCCCTTTTGGCCACGCGGACAGTGTTGAAAAGGGAGCAACCCAGATCAGAAAGGGGAAGGGTGGGGAGGAAGACAGACCTATTTAAATGTCTCCTGACAAAACAGCTGGAGAAGTCTCCCTAAGAGAATAGGACTATATGCTGAGCCGGATGGGGCTGGCAGTTTGGTTTCTTTTCCTTTTTACCTTATCTGAGACCAGAAGCTGAGAGAGGAAAGTGGTGGTAGGAAGTGTCCTGAAGAGGGTAACTCAGAGGACCCCCTTGGAGGCCAAATACTGTTGACCCTCCTAGGATCCTGAGTCAGAGCCTGGTTGAGTGGGAAAGCCTGGGCTCCCCTACTACTGCCACCCTGCCAACCAAGGACCCAATTACAGATATGTACAGCTCTCTTTCCTCCATTGTTTGTGAATGGCACACAGAGCGGGCATCCAAGTGTTAGTGCAGAGAATGACAAAAATAAAAATGTTAAAAAGCCAGACATAGGAGTCTGCCACACATGGGAGCATGGGCAAATATGACCCAGTCCTGAAATCTGCTAATTTTCCTCTCAAAATGCATAACCACATAATCTCATAATAAAAAATGAGTCTAACTTTTTTTCAAAAGATTTTGTCTTCCTTATCACATGTTTTCACATCAAATCCCCACTGAACTCTACATTTTATTTATCTACATTTTCATGGTTTTTAATGCAGATTGATCTTTTAGTTCAGCAACAACATAAAGGGCTGTCAGTATTTATCTTATAAACACATTACTAGGAGTATCAAATTATGTTTTGAAAGCTTAAGGAACAAAAGGAAATTTACTAAAGATTATTAAAAAAAAGACTTCTGTCTGGTTAAATGTTGTGTTCTGAGAAAACAGTAATGTCCGCAGATTAAACATTTTCTGTATTAGGGGCCAGATTTGGTCTCTGTGTGACTCCATTAACTTTTTTTGTATTTGTATATTCAACAGGCTTGGATTGGATTCTTCCTGTCTTTCCATGTATAAACTGTTGGGTGGGATATATATGCTTCCTCCATGGGACCATCTTATTTTTCTTCACAGGGATGTTGCTCCAGTTAATCTCCAGTCAGATGGGACTCTGTTTACCCTGTTTACCATTTACCCTGACACTATCTCCTGATCTCCCTCTAAGATCCCATACTGAAATCTGAATGGGATTCCGGGCTGTATAACTTTCCCTTAGGTCCCCCCTGCAGGCGTCACTGAACAGCCACAGGTAGACACAACCAATGGTATCTCTGCGCCTGTTAGAGTCATGCTGTTTAGGATTAAGAGGCAATGGAAAAAGAGTGATCTATGCAGACTTCTTCTGTCTGTTCAGTAAGGAGTTCCCTTTCCCATAGAGCCCACAGCCTCCAAAATCTGTAGAACCCTAAACATCTCACACCAGAGAAGATACTGCCCAGAAAACTCCATGACTTCTCCTCCCTTTCCCACTTTTCCCACCATGGTGATCTGGCTTTAATTAATTACCTGCTGTTAGAGGTCCTAACTGTATATACACCTACCTAGTCTGTATCCTTTATAAATGTGCTGTAATAGTTTTCCATGTCAGTAGGATTAATCCTGGGTCCCTCTTAACCTCACACAAATGTTTATTTTTAAGCATTATTTTCTGGTCTTCCAGGATCCACTGAAAGTCTTCTTTAGTCCCCATGCTGCCTTTTACTGGGGTCCAGGTTCCACTGCCACAGTGGTACCGCACTGATCAGCAGCTGAGGACTGATGCCTGACCCAGAATGTCCTTTTCCCTCCAAAGCCACAGCAGAGCTCTTCCCATCTTGGCTTAAAAGAACTGGCAACCAAACTGAATGAATGACAACATTAGTAAAGAACAAGCAGACAGATAAAAGCAAGCAACAAAACAAACATTAATACACTTGACTTCTGGATCTCCACCAACTTTAGGTGACAAGAACAAAAACACATGGGTTGGGGTGGAAAGACCATATGTGGGCAGAGAAGCTGATCACTCTCTTTTGTTGCTGTCTCAAGGATGAAAGTGTATTGATGACTGACACATACGTGCTTCACTGGCCAGACAGAGACAACTGCTTTTTTTGTTTCAGTTTTCACCAAAATGGCTAGCAGTGATCAGATGAACAACATGGAGAACATTGGTGTAAATGGAGAATGATCTGAGGCTAAAAAAAGGAAAAGAACAAATTAAGAATTACTTAGACAAGTTAGATGTCTTCAAATCAGCAAGGCCTGATGAAATACATCCTAGAATACTAATGGACCTGGCTGAAGAGATCTCTGAGACATTAGAGATTCCTTGTCAGATCTTGTAGAGGAGGGGAGAGATTCCAGAGGACTGGAAAAGGGCAAATATAGTACCTATCTATAAAAGGGGGAATAAGGACAACTCAGGGAATTATAATCACCTTACCTTGAGTACCTGGAAAGACAATGAAGCAAATAATCAATCAATCAATTTGTAAGCATCTAGAAGATAATAAGGTGATAAGTAACAGTCAACATGAATTTGTCAAGTACAAATCATGTCAAACCAACCTAATACATTTCTTTGACTGGGTAACAAGCCTTGTGGATGGAAGAAGCAGTAGACGTGTTATAGATCAACTTTAATAGGGCTTTTGATACTGCCCCATGTGACCTTCTCTTAAGCAAACTAGGGAAATATAGCCTAGATGAACCTACTGTAAGGTGAGTGCACAAATGGCTGGAAAACCATGCTCAGACGGTAGTTATAAATGGTTTACAACCAAGCTGCAAGAACATATTGATTGGGGTTCCACAAGGATCTGTCCTGGGTCCAGTTCTATTCAAAATCTTTTAAAATTATTTGGATAATGGCATAGAAAGTACACTTATAAAGTCTGCAGATGATACCCAACTGGGAGGGGTTGCAAACCTTTGGAGGACAGAATTAGAATTCAAAATAATCTTGACAAACTGGAAGAAGGGTCTGAAGTAAAGAGGATGAAGTTCAATAGGAGAAATGGAAATTGCTACACTTAGGAAGGAATACTCAACTGTACAAATACAAAATGGTAAATGACTGTCTAGGAAGGAATACTACAGAAAAGGATTTAGGTGTGATAGTGGGTCACAAACTAAAAATGAGTCAACAGTGTAATGCTGTTGCAAAAAAAGTGAACATCATTCTGGTATGTAGTAGCAGGGGTGTTGTGAGCAAGACATGAGAAATAATTCTTCCACTCTATTCCACACTGATGAAGTCTCAGCTGGAGAAATTTGTCCAGTTCTGGGCAACACATTTCAGGAAAGACGTGGCGAAACTGGAGAAATTCCAGAGGAGAGCAAAAAAAGTGATTAAAAGTCTAGAAAACATGATCTGATAGGAAAAAATTGGTAGAAAAAAGGTTTGTTAGTTTGGAGACTAGAAGACTGAGGGGGGACATGATAACAGCCTTCAAGTATTATAAAGAGGAGGGTGATATTGCTCTCCTAAACCACCGAGGAAAGGACAAGAAGTAATGGGCTTAAATTGCAGTAAGGTTGATTTCAGTTAGACATTAGGAAAAACTTCCTAACTGTAAGGGTAATTAAACACTCGAACAAATTACCTAGGGAAGGTGTGTGATCTCTATCATTGGAGGCTTTTAAGAACAGGTTGCAGAAATACCGGTCAGGGATAGTCTAGCTAATACTTGGTGTTGCCTTCGTGCAGGGAACTGGACTAGATGACCTTCCAGTCCTATATTTTTCTGATTCTATATAATCAATCTGTCCCAATGCACTGGTGTTATACCTGGACTCGGCCTCCCTTGTGATAGGTATTATACACTTTTTATATAACAGGTCAGGGTGGGAGAGAGGAGTAGGAAAGGTTTTGATCATTCAGATTTGTTTTGACTGTGCTGATCAGTTTGATTAAATGAATGATGCTTTGCTTTCACAGAAGCAAGATGGATCTTTGTATTGCCAGTTGCTACTTAAACAGAAAATATCAATGGAAATTTTGTGAACAGGACATAGAAAACCACATAATTACATTTCTGTCTAAGGGACTTGATCATCATTGATTTTCATGGGCCTTGGATTAGGGCCTAAAATTTAGTAAGAAGCCTGGCCAAGAGGAAAAGGCAGCGTTTCAACCATGAGCCATACAATAGTTATGATAATACATACTGAACAATACTCATCTCCTAGGTGTGATGTGAAGCCTAACTAATAAATGTCAACACAATGCTTTGAGGTCCTCAAGTGAAAGTCACTCTATTTGAACATGAAATGAAGGCATGGATTAAAATAAGGATAGGTGATAAGGATGGAGCATCATTGCAACTTTAATCCTGGATTTGCTTTGTTTCCTAAGCCCAAATCAAACTCTCCATGTTGGATATGTGTAGATTTAGTCACTGAATGGAATCTGCATTGTGCTGTAGATTTTCACTTGTGCTGGAAGTTAATTCTACTTATTAGTAGCATCAGTGCTGGTACTAGCCCATTGGGGGCCCTAAACAGGAATATTCTCCCTCCCCAATACTAAACGGAGAAGTTTTTATGATAAAAAGCAAATAAGGGCCCCCTTGAGCTGCTTGGAGCCTAAGCAATTTCTTAGACTGCTTATACCTAGTGCCGGTGTAACCCATGCCTACTTGGTGTGGCACTCTGTCCCCTTTGGTGTGGCGCTCTGTCCCCTTCTAGTGACACTTAGCCCAGCTAGATATTGATGAGTCTGTTACAGCCTTAGCTAAGAGCCAGGTGACTTTTACTCATGCAGCAGAGGCTCATACACTAATCCAGAAGTCCGAGGTTCAATCCTGCCTACCAATGACTGGGGTATATCGGTGTTACACTGGCTCTGAGTAGCATCAAGGTCATGGAAGAAGACTAGAAATGTGATTCCAATATTTAGCCTCTCTAACGTGTTCTCCTAAGTACACATAAAGGAACAGATGACAAATACCCTATTTGCTTCACTTCTGTGTTTATTTTTTTCCTTAGATGAAATGTTTCTTTAGCTTTGTTTTCAGTCTTCCTGCAATGATTATTTTTCTGGCATAGCATTTATACCATAAACAAAAATACAGTTCTTATGGATTGCATACAATACATTATCATCATGCACCATTCCATGTGATCCCCTTGTTCACTGCTGGGTACGTCTTGCAAAAGATGTATCTTATACTGAGGTGCTTGCCTGTACAAAAATGTTTTTATGTTCCTCCTGTCTTGAAATGCAGGTTTAAAATATGTAAATTTAAAATTATTTTAGTCAAAACTTCCAGGTTCAAAATTAAGCAAACCATGATTAATATTATCAAAACTGATTCTCATTTTTGCACCATGGCATCAGCTTGTCTGATGTTTCAGTTCATTAGCATTGTCTTGAAAAATGTGGCTCACATTGCTATGCTAATCAAGGGAAATCAAGCCATTCTGAGAGAGCTAGTCCTTCAAAGACATATAATGCTGACCATAAGAGAGGGATTTAATATGAAGGTATTTGGAGTCTATTGGCCTTTTTGCCTTATGCTAAAGCTAAATATGCCTTGCTCGGTATATCAAACACACAGCAAATAACACATCATGATAGCAGTAACTGTACAGATTGCATGGACCTGTATACAATCTCTGTTTATGGACAGGAATTTTCATTTCCTGCATCATTCTTGACAGGCTGCAGAATTTACATAAAGACATTCAGGGGCAAGTCCACTACCCAGTGCTGAGGTCAACTACCTTGGCTGTTCTGGGAAAATATGAGGGAGGAAGTCTGGGATGGATCCTTCTCTTCCCTCCCAGGCTTTTGAGTGAATATAGCAGTGCTCCTCAAAGGCTACTTAAGCCTTATTGCCAGACTAGCCTTAGTTGCTGTAGCCCTCCTCCCTCTCCAAGTGGCAAACACTTGAAGATTTGTCCCTTCAACTGCTCATGTGCTGAGGAATACAGGGAACTCCACAAAGCATGCCTAAGCACCATGCGGGAATTCACTTTCACTCCTGCATACCGCTTTCCTAAATCTCTTTCCCTCCACCTTGCAAAGCAGAACCACCCCATTTCTGCTGCATGAGAGTTCTCTACACCTGTGGCACAGTGGACAAGATTAGCTCTTCAGTCCAGATCCTTCACACATTGAATATGAAATACCAAAAAGAATGATGGTGTCTACTAACGTAATTGTCTGAAATCATAATCACATTTTGTAAATGCATTTAATTCTATTGTTCTAGAAGGTCACAAACTGTATCAAGACTATAGCAAGATTGACTATCCCAAATCCAAAACACTGTAGGGATGATAGAAACTGTTGGGATTTTGTGGTTCCCAATAATAACCAAATGAGTCAGATGCCGGGCAGAATCAAGGGTCTTCGATACTTCATTCAATTCAATTAAACAAGACTTTATTCAATGTGCACAAAGGGAGAGCCCCTGGTACAAAAATCAGCCAGAGTCCCTCTAACAAGGAGCCCCTCCCGTTGCTATTTTATAGCACATGGCAGTTACATAACAAGTTACATAACACAAACCTCTAGCCAATCATATTTAACTTTCCATATATGGATTTGTTCATCACATGCTTATACTTCTCCACTCCACATGTTGAGCTCACTCCCCCACCCCTTTGGCCTTTTCTAGAATGTTCCTAGGGTGGTGAGCCACAGCATGCTTCTTTATACATACGTACCTTCTAAATCACATTTTGTTTAAAATGAACCCAAGCATACCCTTCAAAACAAAACTAAAACATTTAATTTAAAAGATCTGTCTATACCTTAAGCATTGAGGCACTGTAACAACCAAGTGCATCACAAGGCCCCAGGTAGTTCTAATGGTTATCCTAATCATACCCTGTAATGATGCTGACAATGGATGTAGCACCAGTTCTGAGGGAGGACTTAACAACATAGCTGCTCTGTGCATCCATTCTTAGGGCAGAGCCAGCCCTATGTGTTGTGGGTCCTGGAGTACGATTTATGGTGCCAAAATAGACCTCCATAACTTGACTATCTGGGTGCAATGTGGGAAGGTTTTGTAACTGGACAATTTAGAGGCAGAGGGGCAGTTTTATTTTCTTCAGAGGACAGGGAAAAAGCAACCCCCCTAGAGCTTGTACCCCATTGACACTTATGTCTTTCATAGGTATATCAGGACTCTGTGGCATACTGGGACACATTTTATAGCAAGAATCCATAAATTTCATGGCAATATTAACTTTTTGTATTGCCATGACCTACCCTTCATTTCTATCATGATTACTTTTAAGAATGTTTTTTTCACCCCTATTCTCTCTGGGGCATTGATTCTTGCAATACTGTCCAGGAAGGCTGACTCAGAACCTCCTTTTCACAACATGTACTAGGCAAGCGGGGAGCTGGTAGCAGGTTTCAATGGTTCATCTCCTTGATTCCCTGGGGCCTTGTCTGCTCTACAGTTCTCCAGGCAACTCAGCTGGCAAGCTGCACATATGCCTCCTCACACATTAGTGGGCAAGCTGGACTCTGACTCTGGCTTTCCCACCACCTAGTGCCCGATTCAATGAAACAGTGCAGGGAGCACACACTGTAATCCAATTAACTCCCCTAGTGAGGAAATCTGAAGGGTATTAGGCAGCTATAGAAAGATCCCAATATGATATTGGTGCATGGCTGTATCAAATTTCATGGCAAAAATATTACTTCTATAGCATCTTGGAAAAAGCCAAATTCTGCTACCACAGAACTGCAGTCTATGAAGCCCTGCTTGTGAAGAATGGGGCACTTCACACCAGTAAGAGCTATTGCAGTCTCAGGTGGACATCACTATTGGTTTATACTCTCTTCACATCTTGAGGCTCTCTCTATAACTATGAAGGTTAGGAACGTATTGTTAAAAAATTGAAAGTTCATATTCTGGAGCATAATTCTGGGGGATGAGTGAATTCCATTCTCTGGCTACAAAATACACTGGCCTCTGAATATAGTACAGTTAATAGACACAAATGTACTTGGTGTGAGTATACTGCATCACTATTAACATCTCCACTATGTGTTCATTGACCTTTTTCCCCTTTTCTCTTCTTACATTCTACTTCTTTCTTGTATCTTTCTGCATCTATTCCTCAGACTTTTTCAGTGTCTATGTTTCCCAACAGACTAAATTAATTTTCTGTCTTCCATAATTTTCCAGTTTTTTATACACTAAATCTTTTTCTCTCCTCTTTCTTCAAGACACAACTGGCTCTTGTTATCACTCTTTTTTCTTTCAGAGTGTTCTCTATAGATTCACCTCCCCATATTTAATCTTAAATCTCTCTTCTATAAAACCTCTTACGTGTCATAATCTCTCCCATATATCCATTTTCACCCAACAGTCTTACAACTGATAAACCTACTCTTCCTGTTGTCTTGTCTCTCTTTCCCTACGCCAACCCTTTCTTCTGCTCTTTTCAGCTCTCAATGACAAAGCAGCTTGTCTCATCCCTCTCCTTGTACATCCAGGCATAAGATTCCCTGGGAAATTGGGTATTTTTAAAGCTGGATGACCATGACCAGCTGGAGATATTGGGTGAGATCCTGCCCTACTGAAGTCAATGAGAATTTTTCAGATTCAACTATGGCCTTCTGGAGCACTGAGGCTTCTCTTCCCACAAAGTCTAAGGTTCCATAATAGTTCACATTCTGCACATCCCTAAGGCAGACCCCAGAAAACACCTTTTACTACTCATTGATGACTATCCTGAGAAAAACAACCAGTCTACTGCAAACAGCAAAACAGGGCTACCTGAAGGGTATTAAACCCTGCTCCAGCATTCCTCTGAAAAATTATTTTTTCCTCCAAAGTTCCTCGCTCCCTCCACACAAAACAATTTAAATCACACACAAGCAATATCATTCTCATTCCTGCTCTTCTCCCTTGTACCACTAGACACAACACCAATGAAATGAATAACGCAAACACTTTGTTTACACTAATTTCACTTGTGGGAATAGAGTGCTTTCCAAACCACACACTTGTGGCATAGTTCAACCAAAACCAACTTAATATTACAGAGTACATAAAGAAGAAAGGCCAAACAAGAAGGACATGCTTACACAGAATGATATATCCTCTTGTACTGAAATGAATTCAATTTGTGGGCATGTTTAAAACAAAACACTGTATTATAGTATCAGAAATACATTTCTTATATTTATGAAGTTTGTAACATAAAGCAGACTCTCTCCCCTCCCCTCCCAGTAGAAAACCTAATGCAAATTTAGTATTTCTGCTCTCATTGTTCATCATTTTATATCATAATTACAAAATATATAAATCATGCTAGCACTGCACACTAGTAATATGCTAACTATAGAGTAACATACTTATTTGTATACAGTATTTGCAAACATGACATTATTTTAGAGTGCTGTCAGAAAGACATTTATATTTTAATGCTTTTGCCATGAACAGAATAAGACAGCTATCTGATATGGCAGATATAAGCACTAATCTTTTAATCATATTGTATATCACATCAATTCTACCTCAGATTTCTGTGGCTTATCTAAGCAAACATGTGGATGAGGGGGGTTAGTTATCTTGTTTGAACAATTAAGGTCAGTGGATACTGGAAATATGCCATCTAATATTAACTTGGAAGATTCTTATCCTTACTGAGATATTCCCTTATAGCTAATAAAATTCAATTTATTAAGAGATTTATTTCACTTTGTCAAAGAAATAAAGTTCATAGGTCTTAACATATCTTAAGCAAATGACAATAATTGTTTACTTAGAGCAACTCTTCTAATAAAAAGGAGCAGAATGGTACTCTCTACAGTAGGAGATACCATCAGATGGATTTGTAGAACAGCAAGTTGCCTAATAAAGGGGGTGTTCTGTGCAGGTTGCTATGTATACAAAGTGCTACACATTATCTGACATAGAGGGCCTAGACTCTTATGTGACGAGAATCAACATAGCTCCATTATACTCCACAGAGATTATTTGAAAAGTTTATAACTAGTACAGTTGCCTGATGCTGTTGTACCCTGAACCTCTTAAGATACTCAGTAGCACACCAGGTGTACGACAACTCAGAGGCAAGCATTAAAGGTGCTTCAGCTGTAAGCGTTATAGGATTTAAGCTGGATGGGTCCCAGTAATCACTAAAACATGGCTAAAGTGAAGGGACAGTTTACTACGGCTGACAGGAAAAGGAAAGATTTTAAATCCCTGGGTTCAGTGGTTTAAGCAGTTACATTTCAACTTAAAACATAGCGGTTCCTAGCTTGGACTCTGGGGACAGCCCAATAGAATGTTCAATCTCCTCAAGCCTGCTGCCTGGAGTGCCCTCTCCAGTCCTTTCCTCTATCAAAGTAAGTAGGTAACCTGCAAGTTTCCTGACTAGGGTCAGTCCATGGTATGTCTCACTGGAGGCTCCTCTGCATTGTCAGCCTGTTGCTACAGCAGCACTTCCTGCAGAACTCCTGATATCAGCCATAAAGGGCCAGATTTAGGGGCAGGCGACCTGCTGGGGTTGGGGGGCACTGGGCTCCAGGTGTTGTTTTTTTCATTAGTGACAAAAGGGAAAATAGAATGTTTGAAGTCAAATATTTCAGGTATTCTGTATGTGGATTCATTTTTCACGAACCTACTTGAATGTTCTGGACCTTTGTAGAATCTCTTGGAACCTTCCTTATTTTCTGAGAACTACATTTTCCTTGAACCTCTTAGAATGTTGTCAGCCAGGTCCCCATGCATATATATGGAGTGGGATGTCAACAGTCAGTGAGATATAGGAACAAAGTCAAATGAAGTGAAAGCCCAGCTGCAATATTGTGAACCTTGTTTTTTGTGTAATTATGAAAGTGTATGTATGTTTTAAGAATCGAAGAGTGTAAGTAGCAACTTATAAAGGGCTTATTTAATGAGACGCCAGAGATATCTATCAAACCCCTATCTGCACAACAGTATAAAAGAAATACTGTTACTTCTTTTGCCAAGCTTAACAAGTAATGTTAGATGACTTTCTAAAACTGCGGAACATAGACTTTTGCTCTCCCTAATGCTCTCTATTTTTTCCCATAGAAAATAAAAGATACTCCTGAAGAACCCTTCAGGAGCTCAGTATAGGAAGCAAAAAGCTCAGTTGCAATCTAGTTTGCAGCAAGAGGCAAATCAGATGGGAAAATATCTGGAACAGAACAACATAGACCAGGCTTCAGGCAGTAGTGATCGTCCCAGCACAGAAGAAATTGAGGAATGAAGCGTAAATGATGGAAGTCCTATTACACCTCTACCTCGATATAACACTGTCCTCAGGAGCCAAAAAATCTTACTGTGTTATAGGTGAAACCGTGTTATATCGAACTTGCTTTGATCCACCGGAGTGCGCAGCCCCGCCTCCCAGGAGCACTGCTTTACCGCGTTATATCCGAATTTGTGTTATATCGGGTCGCATTATGTCGAGGTAGAGGTGTACTAAGGAATTAGCAGATTTACCTGAAGATAAGGAATGAAAATGTGAGGAAAATGGTGGAGAATTGTCCAGTTTTCCTGGCGGCATAAAGGAGAGTGATGATAAAGAAGAATGCGAGTCACATGAAAAGGAAATGAATGACAAAGAAAAATCTGGTCTACATGAAAAAGAGAGAAACAATAAAGAAGAATCAGCCTTGCATGATTACAGAAACAGCAGTGAGAAAAATTGCACACCACAAATCAATACATCAGATCCTGCTTTATGGCCGGTCATCTTAAACTCTGGCAATATTGACCATATGATTTTGAACGGGCCAGAAAATATCAAGGATATGAGGTTTCCAGTGTAAGCAGAGTCTGAATGAGCTCTCCCCTGACATCTAGTGATGAGCTGTGGAAGAGGACTTCAGGAGTTGATCTCGTTTGCATGGGCACACCCACCCTGTCTGGGGGTTCAGCATGATGGGATTGCTTGCCCAAATGGTCACTTTTGGCTGGTGTTGGATTCCCAGTCTCCTTGTTATTGGGCTAGGAGTAATAAAGGGTTGTTATCCTTGTTGTATGAATCCAGGGCAGGAGAACTGTACTTGGCATTCCCTCAACTAAATGGGGGACTCACCCTCAGCTAAATGGGACTCGCTAGGCCGGGGACATGGGTTCCAAAGCCTAGTGATTTGGAGGGAGGGAACTGGTACTTGTACTTTATGGTGTGGGCCTGCAGAGACCATTTGGTCCTTCTTCTGTGTAATAAGAGAGCTAATTTAGACTCAATTTAGAGTCTTGTAACATGCTGCAGAGTTGAAATCACTGATAGCTAGGTCTAAGTATTAGACCTGCTTTGGGACAGTGTCTCTGGTGCAAGAGACTGACCAGTGTGCACCAGCAGTGAGGCTTCCCCACTAACAGCTGAAATCATTGAGAGATGTGCTAAGTGGGGGGCCCTGAAGACATCTTGGTGAGTGGACAGCAGGGTGGCTGGTGGAGAGTGCCAGAGCAAAGCCCTGCAGAGAGGGGTGGTGAGTGAGTGCCTGAGCAGTGGAGCGAGTAAGGCGCCTCCTTAACTCCCCCTCCACTTAGGGTGGGAGGTGAACTCTGCAGATGCACCTCTGAACTCTGGGTCTGCACAGTCCAAGGACAGCAACTGTGAGTGGGGTGTAGAGAAGGGACGAGCATGTTAAAGGGACTTTTGGGTTGCTGGACTTAAGAACCTGAGGGGAAAAGGACACTGCCCAACTTACTTGGTGGTGGGTCTTTTGCTCATGGTTTATGCTAATAAACCCTATTTGTGGTGTTTCCCCAAATTAGTGCTCTGTTATTTCCCTCCTTTTATTAAAAGTTTTTTGGTACACTCAGACTCTGTGTTTGCGAGAGGGGAAGTATTGCCTCTTAGAGGTGCTCAGGGGGTGGTGTGTAATTTCTGTCTCCTTTGAGGTTTGGCATGATATCCTGTTCCAAGTAAATGTTGTTAGCAAGGCATTACAAACTCAGTCAATGGACATCACACCCGCTACTACTCTGATGAGAAGTAGCCTTTATTGTGGCCTACAGAAATAAAAATTTGAAGATGCCAAAGAAATGGTGGAAAACTTAGGAGCTGAGGCTCTCTTCAAGTAAACTCGTATTCATTGGAAGAAGAGACAGTTTGCTTATGAGGGCAGAGATGAGGTGATGGGAAGGTCGGAAGAAAAAAATCAAGAGGGAGTTTTATTGCTCGCTCACTGACACTGCTTGAGTGTCGAAGAAAGGTTTCGACAAATGAAGCACCTGGGGGCGGGGGGTGGAGAGGCATTATATAACCTTAGTAAGCTGTTGGCGGACAGGAAAACACTCTGTAACAATTGTATGGACCTTCACCAGATGCTGACACATGAGGAATGTTGGGACGTAAATGATAAAGATGTCTATGTCAAATTGGATAATATCCAACACATTTTACAACATGGGAAGTGCTCTCCACTTCAAGTTCTCCAATTCATTCATGATGCAGAGCTGAAGGATACTTTTCCTAATGTGTGGATAGCTTTGAGGATTATGCTCACGCTGCCAGTCACAGTTGCAAGTGGTGACTGCAGCTTTTCGAAGCTCAGGATCATTAAAACATATCTTCGCTCAATGATGGCTGATGAGAGACTGACATTGCTTGCTTTATTGCTTGGAAATGCCATTGGCCAGTCTTTGGATCTCTCTGAAGCTCTGCTTCAGTTCACGAGGGGAAAGGCGAGAAAAGGGTTAACAGTCTGTGTTAAATAGTGTTACAGAGAACCCCAAGTTCTTACTGTAACACTATTTAATATTGGTCCACCCAATGTTGAATAAATACAGATTTATAGATCCTAGTATTCAAATATATCATCTTATATGACAGGGATAAATAATTAATGCAAATCATGCAAATAGGCTACAAATGCAATAAAAATAAAGGCATTCAAAAATTTAACAAAGGGGGGGTGCCATTTGGCCTAGGGCCAACTCTGCAGTTGCAGCTGGGATCCAAGACTACCATAGCCCCTGGCTGTATATAGTCTCATACGTCCAACACCTGGTCAAAGCACACTGAGCACTTCCCAGAGTAATCCCCAGTGACTATAGCACTTGTGTATGGTTGGCTGTTGGTTCTCTGTCCCCAAGATTTCTCTTCAGGCTCCACTAGGTACATCTACACTAAAAAAGAAAAAAAAAACTGATCCGGCTCACAGGACTCACACTATAGGGATAAAAATAGCAGTATAGACACTCTCATGCTGGAGTTTGGGTTCTGAGATCCATGCCTCTCATCATGTTTATGATCCCAGGCTCCAGACCAAGCGGGGATGTCTACACTGCTATTTTTACACCCATAGTGCTAGCTCTTCAAGCTCAAGTCAGTTGCAGAGGTTTTTTTTTCCGTACTCTCTCTGCTCAGATCTTTGGATGTAGGGCCTCTGCCGCATCCCCACAAACTCAGAACTGATCTGAATTTGACTGCAATGGCTGCCACTCCCACTCTGCTCTGCATATCGCTCACTGGCCACATGCAGCCTGCTCCCCTGCTTGGCTTCCTGCTTGCCATGTGCTTGATCAGCATCTGTCCCTATAGTTAACTCCCCTTTTCTGCTCTCAGTTGGCCATTGCTTTCTCCCACAAAGAGGTTACTGCATAGTCCAGGGTCTTTCATAGATAATCCATCCTCTCCTCCTACTAGCCAGGGGAGTGGTGTGTGCCCATGTATCCACCCTAAAGGGTCATAGGTCAACAGGAAGAGGGTTGAAGGGAAATTGTTTTCTTTTTAATAAAGTTTAATTTAGGCAACTTCCACACTCCGAGCTAGAGGTATGGTTCCAAGCTCCTGTATACATATTTGTACTAGCTCAGTGAGAGCTGGCAAAAAAATGAATAGTAGTGTAGCTGTAGTAGCACAGGCAGTGGTGACATGGCTTAGCTGAGCCGAGTAGAAACTCACCTGAACCACATAGATACTTACTCATCACTAGGGCCTTACCAAATTCACGGTCCATTTTGGTCAATTTCACAGTCATAGGATTTTTTAAAATTGTAAATTTCACCGTTTCAGATATTTAAATCTGAAATTTCACTGTGCTGAAACTGTGGGGGTCCCGACCCAAAAGACGTTTGGGGGCAGTTGCAAGGCTATTGTAGGGGGTCGCAATATTGCCACCCTTACTTCTGCACTGCTGCTAGCAGTGGTGTTGCCTTCAGAGCTGTGTGGCCAGAGAGCAGCAGCTGCTGGCTGGGAGCCCATCTCTGAAGGCAGTGCTGTCACCAGCAGCAGTGCATAAATGAGGGTGGCATGGTATGGGGAGGTCATCATTTTTGGGGTGGGGAGGCAGGGCCAGCCTTACAAGTGAGCAACCACCAGGGTGCTGTGGTCAAGGGGAGCACCATGGTCACCTCCCTCTCTCTCACACACAGAGCCAGCCCAAGCGCTGGGCCTGGAGCCAGGGAGGGGCAGGGATGGGGGCACCCCTGTCTAGGGATCCACCCATGCACCAGGCTCCATGCTCCCACATCTGGCTCCAGGAAGCTGCTGCTGGCAGCAGCACAGAAGTAAGGGTGGCAATACCATACCATGCCACCCTCACTTCTGCACTGCTGCTGGCAGTGGTGCTGACTTCAGTGCTGGGCTCACGGCCAGCAGCCACCACTCTCCAGCTGCCCAGCTCTGAAGGCAGTGCCGCCATCATCAGCAGTGCAGAAGTAAGGGTGGCAATCCCGCAACCCCCTACAATAGCCAGATTTCATGGGGGAGACTAGATTTCACAGTCTGTGATGCGTTTTTCATCAAAGCTAAGTCATGCTGTCACTGCCTGTGCTACCATGGCTACACTATTTATACTCATGCTAGCTCTCATGAAGAGCTGATTGGTTTAACTTGCATCAGTAAATTACCAAATTAAACTAAACTAAACACACTAATAGAGTTTGAACCACTTTAAGAATATCAATTTAAAACTTACCAAGTCAAACTGGTGCAACTTTTCTAATGCAGACTAGAGTTAGGAATCATGGTATTTGTTCTTCACTTTTATATTTGGGGGGTTGGGGGTGGGGGGTTGTTCTTGAGTAAAAGTAGTGTTTTCACCAGGCTTTTAAAACAATCAAATTAGGACCCTTGCTGGTCTCCTCTGGAAGAGGGTTTCAGAGTCTAAAATGCAACACTGAGAATGTTATATGGCAGCCCTCAAAGATGTCAACTTGGGTACTAGCACATGCAAAGTCTTGAGTAGGCTTCTTGTTAGGTTGCAGATGGAGAGGTGGCAACCTATTTAAAGATCACTGACATCTTTAAAGATAAAAATCAGGAACTGAATTGGACCCAAAAGCAAACAGGAAGTTAATGGAGAATCCACTAGGACCAGAGGGGCTAGTTCTGGTCAAAAGGCAGACTACCACCTGTTGTACAAGTTTGAAGTTTCTGTTTAGGCCTTTCATAGAATGGGTAAGAGTAGTGCAGTATGGAGATGGTAAAAAGTAGATTATTGTCGATCCTAAGAACCTCTGAAAATTGAGCAGAAGATGTCTCAAGAAGAACATCCAAAAATAAAACATAATAAGGGATGTGACTACTGGGAACTTGGTTTCTAATGATTAATATCCCTGTGAGTTTTGAATACATTTGTTAAGCACCCTATCTTCTTAAAGACAGCCTAATCCAAACAATTGCTTCTCATTATGGAAGGCATTTCAGTCTACCATGATACCAAAACCTCTGCAGGAATGGCAGATTAGCATTCTTCATATGTATTCTGTTTATGTTCATTCCCCCTAGTGATCATATCAATATTTTTTATTTTAGTGTGATCCTGTTTTCAGTCTAGTAACTTGTTTATTCTCACTTCACCATTCCACAAACATAACAATTTTCACAAAACCCCCAGTGGTCTCATCCCACTTCTAAGGAAAGTTTTAATAGCAGCAGAAAGCTGTAGTGAGAGCTCATGTTACTAAAATGTCTTTACTTTTACAAAATATACTATCCTGGACTATTAGAAAGATATGCAGTAGGATCAGAAATAATTTTTATAAAAACTTGTCAAAATAGATGAATAAAGAACATTTAACTGTGGAGCATCCTCAGTTATTATATTATGTGAACATGCATACAGAAATACCCAACTCACCTTCTTTATGCCATCCATTTAGTAGTATACATTCATCATGTACCCTCTTATTAATTTTCTCTGTACTAAAGAGTCCCATCATTTTTCAGATAGAAATCACTGCATGCTTCCAATATTTTTGTCACCTGTATCTGGATCCCTTCTGTTCCATTTTGAGATATGGAGACTAGAAATGAATATCATATTCCAGAACAGGGCATAAAAATTATTTATATAATACATTATAAGAATTACAGTATTTTTCTATTCCTTTCTTTATGCATTCTAATGTTTTTAGTTTGTTTTTATGACCATCTGACCATCACTGTACATTGAACAGAGGTTCCACAATGATGGAACAGCTTTCCACAATGATGTTAAGATCTTTCTTCTGAGTGTTTACAGTTAATATAGAACCCAGAAATGTTTATGGGTAATTCAAATGACTTATTCCTTTGTATTACTTTATATTCATCAACAACTGAATTTCATCTGCCACCTTGCTGCCTATTGACCTAGCTAAGTAAGGTTCCTCTGAAGTTGCTTTCACTCTTTACTAGGCTTGACTAACCTAAACAATTTTGCATCCTCTCAAAATTTTCCACATCACTCTTCACCCTCTTTTTAGATCATTAATAAATATGTTAAAACACAGTCATGGTAGAGAACATAGTACAGAATAGTTCTTGCCTTATGACTACTTAGCTTCCTTTAATTATTTTCTTTCTTGTGAGGCACTCTGTCAAAGGATTTTTGAAAGTCCAAATAAATCCTATCACCCTGTTTGCCTTCATCCATAATTTTGTCGACACATTCAACTAACTCTAGTAGATTAGAGGGATGATTTTCGTTTTCAGAAGCCATGTTGGTTTGTCCATATCCTATGACAATCATCCATGTGTTTTATCACTTTGTTTCAAATTACTGCTTCAATTGATTTACCTGGTACTGAAGTGAGTATGAATACCAAAGGAGTTACTCAGCTACTACTATTTTACATGTGTAAAAAAAAAAAAGGGTTGCAGCTTTGTTTCTCCTTAGTCCTGGACTAAATTTCCCCTGATGCAATTTTAAATCCCTTCATATTCCACTTAAACCCCTTTGGCCAGCATTAAGTCTTAACACATTTTTGTTTTTTTTCATTTTATCTGTGAGCTTTACCTGACTGAATATTCTTTTTGGGTGCATCCTCCCCTTGCCTTTGTATATTCAGATCCTTCTGCAGGCAGGAAGACCAATTCTTATTTCTTGCAATCTTCTTTTTACAGAGGAACTGTAGTCTGTTGTTCATATTTAGAGAGTGTCTTTTGGGATGCATCTTAAATTTTAAAATCTAGAAGACAAGGCATCTATCTACTTCTGTGTTTGAACAGCACCTTCCACAATGGGATCATAATTATGACTGACATTATTGAAGTATAAGTAACAAACCATAATATAATATATAACTAATAAAAATAGTTTAACCATTCCTTACTTTCCATTCCTTAATTTACTGAAACTTTTTAGGGAGTTACAATTGAATTATATGAATTTCAAGAAGCGTTTTATAACTGGGCTCCAGGTATAGCCGGGTGCAGGGCAAGGGTTTGCTACACCGTTCACTCCTCTCCAACATTTCAGAAGCAATTTAACTCTCCTAGAACAATCCCTATTCCTTTAATCCATTATGTCTGAAAAGCCTGTGATCTGTGGAAATTTGCAGACTTTTTTGTCCTTCATGGTTCATCTCCTGGAACAAAATTCTCAATTATAAAAGCTGACTTTAAGAGTAAAAAGTCACTATTCTGAAGATAATGGTCAGAAAGAATATTGAATTTTACTTCTTCTGTAGCTAGTAATGCCAACTGGAAGGCTGCCAAGATTAAAGGAAAGAAAATCAAAAGCTAATCATTTAAATCTAGTGAGATTGCTAGGCTTATTTGTCTATTATATTATTATTATTATTATTATTTTATTTTATTGTACAGGTGAACTGGTTATCGTTTTATTCCCCCCCCCTCCCCCCCCCAAAAAAGGCTCTTTCTGCATTGTGCTTTTTCACTATGGAATGATTGCTGGATTGCATTACAAAATGTCTCCAAAATGTTTTCCTTCCTCTTATCTTCATGCTTATTTATTCACTTAGACAGCTGATTGCAGGGTTAATATTAATTATCTCTCTATTTTAAGTAGCACACAGAACTTCCTGCTAGATTTTGCAAGCACACACAAATATATTTATTTGCTTATTGCTGCCTTCCGGTATCCTGTTTTTTATTCCTCCTGATGTAAGTACACTGCAATTGATGCCTAACTGTTTTCATCCAAGAATATAAGTCTAGTCTTCTTAAATGAATGACAAAATGCACACTTAATGCGTTAATTTATGAGCAGAAGCCATATGCCATGGTACTAGAAATAACTTACATCTGTAGTTTCCCAGGCAAGATTTTTGCTACAGGACTGACGTTAATCAGTCCAGAGACATTAAATGCCATTTAGTTACAAGTTAATGCTGCCCCACCCAGGGGGAACACTGAGACTGAGGATGTATCTACACTACAACATAAGCCTGTGCTTGAGCCCGGGGTTCAAGCCAACCCCCTTCCCCTTGTGTCTACATTGCAATTGCACTGACCTAGGGCTCAGACAGAGGTCCCAGGACCCTCCAGGGCTGGAGAGTCTGAACCCAAGTTAAGTCAGAGTTCAGGGTACAAGCCCTATAGCTTTTCAGTGTAGAGGCAGCCCTGCTTGACTGGGGTCCCAGGAGTCAGCAGGAAGTATCCCACAACTCCATGGGACAACTTCCTTAGTCCTCTCTATCCCAACAATCTGCAATCCACTTTATTGAAAATGGAAGCCACATTCCCTTTGCTAACAGCAGTAACTCGGGTCAGCATTAACCCATTCTCTTCTGGTCACTGGTCTGCAAGCACACTATGAGAGAGCCTCCTGGGTTTGCAATGGAGAGCAAACTGATCAAGCTTTTTGTTTTTGAGCGGCTTCAAACTTCCTGTAATGTGCTGGACAGGCAGGAAAATTGTCCCACAGTGTACCATGGTCCTATGGCTAGAGTGGTCACATTTTGGGTGGGGATGTGCTAGAGATTCTGTGAAATGGTTACTTTGACTCACATCTGAACACTGCAGTGTGGACACCAGAGCCCTAGGTTTGAGCACAGGTTACAAAAGTCTTAAGGTAGGGTTAAAATACAATGTAGATGCTCAAGTCCAGGGTTCCCTAACATGGGTCAGCTGACTCAAGTCCCACTAACCCTTGGCTTACATTGCAGTGTAGACATACTCTGAGAGGCATCTACCTTGGGGAAGCAGACTTCCTCACTGAATACTTCCTCACTGCATGGGAGAAAAGTGCTCTAATGCAGCCTTCTACACTTTTTGCACCAGTACAGTTCTGTGGGACAGTGCAGAGAGTGAAAAGGACAGGGCCATGAACACACTTCTTCCCTACCTTTCGCAGTTCCCACTGGGGTACCATACACCTCTGGTGAAACAATCCCTATGCTCACCTGAGTTTAGGACTGCAATTCTGCCCTAGCTTTCCTTCTGCTAAAAGTCATGCAAGGGAGAGATGGAATGGCTCCCTGCACCTTCCCCATCCACCCACTATACACCTGCATAAGAGCAAAGCAGAATGTGTGTCTAAACTAACTGAAAGTTTATCACATCAGACTCAGGATTGACTGCTATGCAAGTGCCCCTGCCAATAATTCATCTGGATTCCACACTGAGCACTTTCTCCCCTTAAAGGAATAACAACATTTACTGGCTTTTTTTTTTTAATTTAATGTGCAGAAAATTTGAAAGAGGCAAGCTGCAACTAATCAAATCAAATCATCTGTTACAAATTACATCCTTAGGAATTCAGCAATCAAGATCACTTTTAAATTACTGATGAAAATTAGCAGTACCAAGACTTTCATTATGCATACCTAACAAATGTTTAAGTGGAAATGTATTCAAATGGAAATGTTAGGTAACATCTTTTAGTGGTAGTAAATGTATGCTTTGAAAATATAAAAAGAAAGAAAAGGCATCTTTGTTTAAACAGTAGGAGCTTCCATAAAGGATGCAGTGTTTGACAGCTACTGAAGTCAACTGAAAATTAAAATAGAGCCAAGCATACTAGAAAAGAAAGGTCTGCATGCAGATAACTGGAAGAGTTACAAAGAAAATAAACTTGGGGCTTCTGGTTGTGAAAAGCATAGGACTGATTTAATTGTTGGAATTATAATGTATATATGTGTTCAATATCTGGAGGAGGCTGACAACTGTGCCCTGGAAATTCTGCCTTCCAGCTGACTGCTCCACATAATAGCTTAACAGACCATATGCAGAGACAACTCCATGCCTTCCTTTCATCTTAAAAAATAATTTAAAAAAATAAAGCAATACCAGAGGGAGAAGGCCAGTGAAATCTTTGACAGCAAAACTGTCTGCTTTTAAGGAGTGCAAATACGGTAATTTCTGGGTGCAAAGCAAATAGCAAACAAACAAAAAGATTGTGCTGTTTGTTCCCAGGTTTTGAGGTCCCAAGATAAAAGTAAAGGAGAATGTCAATTTGGGAATAATATAATAACAATAACGAATGAATAATAGTTTCTCTCAACTACTTTCTTTGGAAGACCTACCTATAACTACTTAATAGCTGCACTAGCTACAACAAAAGACTTCAACAAATAACAATGCCTTCCCAGTGTTGTTCTCCCATTGAATAGAGATGTGTCAAGAAAGCTTGAAAGAGCATTTAGAAAGTCTTGACAATGTACTAAGTTTCAGAATAAAGCTGGCAGAAACAAGCAAATTGTTGTGGTACAGTAGCTTTTCACTTTCTCCTAAAAGCAGCATATCAAGGGGTACAAGGGCAATGTCAATAACACAGGTGAAAGCTCCAGCTGTGAATCAAAACAATCAAGTTCTTCCTAAGCATTATGATTGTTTTTGAAATGGAAAAGTTGTGTGCTTCTAAGGCTATGTCTACAGTGGCAACTGAATGACAAAACTTCTGTCTTTCAGAGGTGTTAACCCCCTCACCACCCAAAAAACAAAAGTTTTGCTGTGACAAGTGCCAGTGTGAACAGCACGTTGTCGGCAAGAGTGCTCTCTTGCAGACAACGCAAATTCCGCTTGTTGTGGGAAGAAGTTTTTTGTTGGCAGAAGAGCCGACAAACAACGGCTACACTGCGCGACTTTTAGCCATGTTGCTAAAAGCTGCGTAGTGTAGACATAGTATTATATTTGTCTACAACAACATTTAGTTTGCAGCATACTGGGGTGTGAATTTACATTACACTACAGCTGGACATTGCTCACCCCCAGTTCATTATTGTGCTTTGATCTAGTCCTCTTTGAAACAGTACTATATCAAAGCAAACTGTTAATGCACGCCAGCATGGTGGGCATTTTTAATGTCCTTCCCATTCAGCCATTAGGTCCACAAACCCTCTTCAATATGATTTATGAGAAATATTAAATTAAAGACTAGAGGTGAAGTAGTGGCCCCATTGAGATCTATAGGAGTTTTGCCATTGACTTCAATTGAGTGAAGATTTCATCAAAGGGGGGGCAGAAATGAGGCCAAAAATGTGGTTGGGAGGATGGATGATGTGAGAAATATAATGTCATGCATAGTATTTAAACTGATCTGTGGTGTAGAAGGCCAACCATTTAAGCCTCACATAGGAGGTGCATGACAATATGTACCATGGAAAGGAAGCCTGATTATGATTTACACTAAAGCCACTTTACACCATTCTGACATGGTAAAGGAGCCTTGAAATGGACATCACACAACTTGCTGCCTCAGATCTGGGTTGTTTTTGATATGTTCTGGGCATCTGCATCATGTTGACCTTTCCTCTGAATAGGTCAGACTGTCACAGAGCTAAGATCTACTACCTGCTGTGGGTTTGCAGAGCTCTGAAGGCCATAGTTTGCTGGATTGAGTCATTAGTGACTTTAAAGGCATCTATGATTTTTTTTGCATTGTTAATCAGCAGAATGTAGCATGTTAACATTGAAAATGCAGAATGTCCTATGTTTAAAGCTAAAACAATATCTACTAATAAACATTTCCGTGCAATGTAAAAGCTTGTCAGAAGTAAGGATTTGCTGTTAATAATGGACAAAATCCATTCCATTTGTCTAAAGCCCAAGTAACTCAGTGTGTGATAGGGGACTTCATGCTACATTCTGCTGATTAACAATGCAGAAAAAAAATCATAGGTGCCTTTAAAGTCACTAATGACTCAATCCAGCAAACCCCAGCAGGTAGTAGATCTTGGCTCTGTGACAGTCTGACCTATTCAGAGGAAAGGTCAACATGATGCAGAAGCCCCAAACAAATCAAAAACAACCCAGATCTGAGGCAGCAAGTTGTGTGATGGACTCATGTATTGAGCAATTCACTGTAGCTTTAAGGCTTGCTCTGAATTTCATGCTGCATCTTTCGTTGTGACAGGTTCTACATGTCTGAAGGCACAGAGCTGAACAGTTGGTTACTGGGCCGTGAGGCAGCATGACTGCAGCTCTTGCTTTACTGTGTTAACAATAAAGGCTCAGTTTCTGTGTTAACAATAAAGGTTATCTTGATCTCAAGTGACTGGAGAATTCTTAACATAACATGGAGCTGCATGAAATATTGAACATAGGAATCACCACAGCAGATCAGCACATTGGTCCATCATGTCTGATGTCTTGCTTCCAGCACTAGCCATTACTTGATGCTGCAGAGGAAAGCTTATATAATGCACTTGGTCAACTGTGCAGTGCTGGACATGGGGCAGAAACTCCTTCCTAACCCTGGGGTGGTGATTTTACACCCTGATGAAAGAGATTGGATTACTCCAGTTTAAGAACATTGTTGTTCACATGTGCCCTTTTCCTGAGCACCCCATTGCGACCTCAGGGCAGACCATCATTCAGTTTCTGCTCTTGGTTCCTCAATAAACTTAAAAAGAGACTTTTACAAATCCAATAACAGCAGTCCTCTTTAGGGTCTGGGTTATTAACTTAAAGTTCCAAAAATAAACACAAAAGTCTTCCCTCCAGCCTTAAGCTAAGCACAACCCCCAAGCTCCCCTGATGTCTTAGTATCATCCTTATGTTAGCAGGCTACTCACAGACCTATATAGCTGTGGAAACTCCCCAGGTCTCAGGGTCTTCCCTGTAGAAACCTCTCTCATTCTCTGTACTCGCTCTTATTTTCTGAATTGCCCACCTGTCTGCAGCTTCCTAATGTCCTTTTTAGGGCAATCAGCTCCTCCATACCCAGCTGGTCCTAATTAAACTCCCTGCCTCATCCCAAGTGTGGCAGACAGGGCTAATTGTACAGTGATGGCCAATTCTAGACCTTAAAGGCACAGGCCACCTGTTTACAATTAATCATAACATTATCCAGGTGATCGCTAGAAAATGTTTCCTATCATCATACCCCACCCCACCGCAAATCAGCAAGAGCATCAAACCACCAACTCAGAGCAGTTATAAAACTGTGGATACTCCAGCTCTATTTTAGAAATATACATTGGCTCTTTGGAGGGATGTGTGTGTGTTGTGTACACACATATTAATACAAAATAAGATGGCTGTAGAATATATGTGGTGTATGTGTATCTGCAGGGAGTCCTGAGGAGATTTCTGGGGCAGGGCAGTCACCCAGTTTAAAAATCATTATGCCCATGTTTTTTTTTCTCCACATAACTAATCTTCTCAAACATTGTCCATTATGAAGGAGGTGCAGGGTGGTGGGCCTACAGGTCTTTTGAACATCTTTCTTGGATTTTTCCCCATAAAGAAACTCAGACATAGATTTAAAATGAGGGTTTGGATATTTAAAAAATACTCTTTTTTGTTCCTACCACTGGTGGTAGCTCTATGACTAAAAATAGCAAACATTTGTGACTTTGGCATTTGAGGGGGTCAAAGGATGAATTCTGGCTATAAACAGCCTATGGAGATATACCATTGTGGTATAAATTCAGTAGAGGTGGCTCCTATACCATCCACCCCACTCCCTATCTTGTAAAAGTTGGAGTGTACCACTGATCTTCCAAGGATGTGAGGTCCTGTAGTGTAGTTAGTTAGTGAGGTCCTGTAGTGTAGTTAGTGCAACCCCTGGTTTCTTTTGACTCATGCCATGGCCGGGCATCACCACCTCTTTACCCCACCTACGTTGAGTAAGGCTTAGCTGCCAGGGGACAATTGAGCCTTGTAAGCGGACAGTGTAAAAAAAGACTATGAACATGATTCCCACTAAGTTCATCCTATCGTAGAATGAATTTTAATGGTGACAAATTAAATGTTTTATTGGGATATTAAATCTTTAAAGCTGGTGGCAAGTTAGTTTGGATGAAACACTGAAAAAAGTGAGAGTAAAATTTAATTTTTTTAGCTGCTGTTACTATAATGTTACTAGAGCTGGTCACATTATTAGTCAATAATTATTCAGCAAATATAGTCCCTTTGCTGTTTGTGCCTATTTCTGTGAACACCTTTGCTATTTGTAATTGTTTGGTGTACAACTTTGAGAACAAATTTGAGAGTAAGGGGTGTGCTCAAACTAATTATTTTTTCATGTGTGATTACTAGTCAACCAATTAACAGGGGAACGTTAGAAATATTGGAAATATTTGTGAAGAGACTCGGTAACCATAGGACTCTAAAAGTTCATCTACAGGCAGAGTGATTCAGGAATAGCTATTTTTGAATAATTCAAAGTGGGTTAAGCTAGAGTGCTAAACATGAACAAAGCACTCTTACTTCAGAATAAGAAGATGCACACATAGCCGACTAACTCCATGTTTAGACAAGCCCTAACAGTACTGTAGCAAGATTAAGTATATGTATGCAGACCATAAACATTCAATAATCAGGAGTCCTATACTCCCCAAGATAATGAGATTGACTTAAAAACCATGATTTTCCATCCACTGCTTGTGAGAACAGACTTTTCCAAAGGGATAGAAGTTTGAATGAAATTATTTTCTATTTAAAAATTGTTAAACAAAAAGAGAGATTTTGGGGGCCTGACATTTATTAAGGGAAAGCAATTTTTATTGCACTTGCTGCTAAAGAGAAATGATGAGTTTCTTTGATAGGGGTTTGAGCTGAGACGTTTCTAACGTAATGAGAGCTGGCAAAAAAGGGCTTGATTAAGTTTATAGGGAGGTTAAATGCTGATTGAAACAGTTTCATAAAGGAATTTCACCCAGAATTCCTTGCACTAGAAGTTGCCTGTTTTTCCAATTTTTTATTTGGTTGGTTTTTGAGTTAAACTTTGTGCAGCTCTGAGTTATTTGCTACAGATAATTAGGGAGTACGCTCCAGATGAAGAATTAGGCTACTGCCGATTTGAGCTGGATTTTTTTTAAGGTACCAGGACATCCCCAGGAAGCCTTCAGGGAATTCAGGGAAGAGCTTTATACACAAAGAAATAACTATTATCTCTCTAAGAAAACACTAGGCTGATCATATCAAATCATTTATTTTGCCCAGTTCCACACAGCCCAGTACTGGGACTCAGTCCATCACTTCTTTGCTCAGAGAGCAGAGGATTCAATTAAAAGGGGATAACTAATGGAATATAGCTGCCACTCTGGGGTCATTATTGCCAGTGCATTCTGTTGATCTTCAGAAGATTAAGCTATATTTTCCTAGATTTTCTGTTAACCCATAAATGATCGGGGAGGGGGGGAAATAATACAGTTTTATATGATGATTCCTTTTACAGTAAAGAAGTTTCTTGGTATCTTCTCTTAAGTTACATAGCTGGGTTGATTAAATCTTTCAGGGGAATGAACAGATGCTGCAGATATGCTGTCAACAGAGAGGGGTAGGTTGAAAGATATACAAGGGAGGTCAACTAACGCAATAAGGAGGGCGGTGTAAGTGGATGAATGGAGAGGGAATTAAGAGTGTGCACAGAATGGATTAATTTGTTTTAGGAGGAATGCAACTGACTTTTTTTTTTTTAAATTCAAAGTTCTCATAGCAACCATAACTCAGCCATGTTTCACAAACATATCGATATCTAGAAAAAATCTGAAAAAATCTTGTCATGAAGTGGCAGTAGCTGCTCCCTACTTAAGATGGCAGATAGTTCCCTCTTATAAAAACAAACAAACAAACAAACAAACAAACAAACAAACAAACAACTCTCACCTGCAATATTGTGAAATTGATTTTCTTGAAATTTTGCACATCTCAACTCCAGAGTTCTTCTTGGCAGTCTGGTAAAATCAGAGAAGGTGTTTTAAAGTTTGCCTTTTCTCTTCTGAAAATGTTACTAACTTTTCAGGCCATCATAACTTCTTTGACCACATTGTCTTTACAGTGCTGCCGTGTGGCCTGCTAGGGTGCAAGTGACCAAGCTATGGCTCTCTGCTGGTAGGTCTGCTGTCTCTCTGAGATTTGAGAAAGTGGTACTTTGGCTCTTTGGCCAAGGCACACTTCAGTCCTACCACTTCCGGTCCAAAGGAAATCAAGAACAAAAGACCCACAACTCAAAAAAGAATCAAATGATGAACACTTTGTGGGACTCCTCCTTTTATTCAGACCTCATCCTCACACAGTTCATACTTCAGTCGAAGCCCCAGGCTTTAGCTGTCCCTTCTAGCAGGAGGATCATCCAGCCAGGTAAGCTTCATCAATCTCTGGGTGGTAATATATTCAGTCTCGCCTCCTCCGCACCAATCTAGTGCTCATTAACACATGTCATGGGTATACATGAAACTTTGAGATGGTATTGACTTGCATAAAGTCATTGAAAAAAAAGCAGGTGGTCCCATCCAACTTGGAGACCAACATGACTGGACTCCAGTTGCTACAGTTCCCTTCAATCATCCCAAGATCCAGCATGGATTGGCGTGCCTGCTTCACAATCTCTCTCAACTTCTGAGGAAGAGGCCATGGGACTCTCTGACATGTTGTACAGACTCAGTTTGGATTCACTGGAAGATGCGTTGTGTTCACCCCAGTCTGGTAAAAAACACAAATGAGGAGGTGGCTACCAATTGTTGAGCTTGGACCTTCTGTTCTGCTGTGAGATAGCCCCCAGGATGGTCCATATTTGGGACAGAAATGCTGTCAACCTGTGGCCCTAATTCTGGTTCCAGAGGGTGGAGGGCTATAAATAAGCCCTCCTAGGTTTTCCATGGCTTTAAGAGATTGACATACATTTGTTTTTTTTCTTTTGTCATTAGTTACCAGGCCTACATGGCAAATAATTTCTGAAAGGACCCTGACAGTGGGCTCAAAGTTTTGTCTCTGGAGTAGGAGAAACACTGGATCCCTTGGTCTGAACAGCTGAAGGCTGTCTGTTGTAGGCTGTTTCTTGGGTACTCTGAGCATTCAGGACATTCACCCTTGCAAAAGTGCCTAAGGCTACTAGCCTCTTGCAAAGGGTGAGCACAAAATGCACAGTGCTGTCAGCTTGTGAGCCCTGTTCCTCCCTCATTTCCAAAACTACACCAAAATCCCCTAAAGCTGCCTCCCATATAATAGTTCAAATGGGAGAAACCTGTGGATGACTGCAGTACCTCCCATATTGCAAACAAGAAGGAGGTGGGAACAGTTAGTCCCAGTGACAAGGGTCTATGGAAATGAACTTCCTTAACATGTTTTTTTAGTGTCTGATTGATGCCCTTTACCAACCCATCTGTTTAGGGATGGTAGACAGAAGTTCAGAGAAACTATCTTCGCTTCTCTGCACAAATCCTTTAGTTCCTGGAATGTAAAGCTGGTTGACTTTCCTGAGGCACCCCCACCAATGCAATGACATTAATTAGTTCTGCTGTGATGGCTTTTGCATTTCTGGAGCATAATAATACTGCCTCAAGATATCTGATGGCATAATCCATGATTACTAGGATGTATCAATACCCAGCAGCACTCTTTTCAAGTGGCCCAACCAAGTCCATTCCAATACTCTCAAATGGGGTTCTGACCAAGGGGACAGAGACCAATGGATCATTGAAAACTCATCATGGTGCAGCTAGTTGATGATCCGGGCAAGAGGCACAGCAGTCCAGGACCTCCCTATACATTCCGGGGCCAGATAAATAATGGTTCAGGATCTGACTGTTAGAATATAGATATTCAGGTCTGCCTGTAAAGGCCTACACTTTTGCTGCAGTATAATGTGTTGGCTGTCTCCTTCACACACACACACCCCAACTTCCCTTTTAGGTACACTAATACATTTAAGAGCCTTCTTTCAGGTCCCTAACTCTTATTCCCATTCTTGAAATAATTAAACTCACATGGTCCTGCATCCTATGCTTCTGAACATAGACAACTGGTGCCTCCCCATACTGGGGGGGAGGGGTGCAAGCTAAAGGGGAGGACATGTTACCGCCCCATGTGTCTCCCCTGCCCAGTGACCCCTCCTACCCTGCACTCAGCCAGGGTCCACAGCGCTCTACCTGCTGGGACGGAGCTGCTTCTGCCTGAAACAGCCTGCCCCCGGTAGGTCAATCTAGGGGGCACTTGACCCTCCATTTTCCCCCTACGCATCGCCTCTGCTTCTGAATATATTAGAGAGATACTTCAAAGGGACTTATGCACATCCTTAGAAGGTAAGCATGTAGTTAAGTGCTTTGGGTAATCAGAGAAGAGCAAGATCAGTGATGGGGGAGAAGACATCCTGCAACCTATTGAAGTGCATTGCATGTCCCATTAGTGTATTTCTACTCGTCAGTGGTACTGCTGCACTAATATACCCTCTTCCTGTCAAAGCCAAAATAGTATCCTTAGGAGGAAAAATATAACTGAATTTAATGATAGAGGTCCAGTTCTTAGTGGTAAGACAAAGTGGGTAAGGTAATATCTTTAGACCAAAGTTTGAAGACCAGCTTTCAAGCTACACAGAACTCTTCTTCAGGTCTGGCAAAGGTATTCAATGTGCCATAGCTAAATACAAGGTGGAACAGATTGTTTAGCATAATTAAATAGCACATACTGTAAGACACCATTCAAGGTGAAGTGGCCAGTTCTTAGTGATGAAGCTATATTTGTATTTTCTGCTTAGGCATTGTCTACCTGTATATATTTTGCAAGTTACTCCTTGGGGAAATCTGTGCCAAAAAAAAAAAAAAAAATCTGCACACAATATTTTAAAATTCTGCAAATTATGTCAAAATATGAACCCTCAATAACTTTTACTATTCTGAAGTACTCCATGGCCACATAGCCCTGCTTTCAGAGACTGCAGACTGCACTGGACAACTTATGACAATGGAGTCAAAAAGCATCAGCTGAATGTGATGAAGTTATATGACATTGCTTCCTCTGAATGTGGAGAGATTTCCCACAAACTACAGTAGTACAACAGTATCTTGCCTGAAATAATTAAAACATTTTTTGAGAGAATTACTGCAAAAAATCTACTACTGGGCTGTATTATGAATTCACAAAATGCCCATTCTCAAAAGGCTCTAATATTTAATTGTAGATTTTTTTTTTTAAACAGAACAGTTGAATGTTCTTATTTTAAAAAAAGTCACAACTACAGTTTCTGTACTAAGAAAGTTGCATTACCAATGTTTAATGAGAAAAGGATTTGAAAATCTAATATACCATATGTAAGATTTCCAGAACTAAAATCAGGAACTTAGAGAATGGTAAACATAACTGTAAACAGAAGTTACAGTATAGACACTGGACACTATTAATGGCAGAATTGATCCCTTAGCTTGTATAAATTATCATTTGTATGTGCTTAAAAATGTACTAATGACATTCATCTTCTACCATCATCATTTAAACAGGGGAGGAGGGATAGCTCAGTGGTTTGAGCATTGGCCTACTGAACGCAGGGTTGTGAGTTCAATCCTTGAGGGGGCCACTTAGGGATCTGGGGCAAAAATTGGTCCTGCTAGTGAAGGCAGGGGGCTGGACTCGATGACTCTTCGGGGTCCCTTCCAGCTCTAGGAGATAGGTATATCTCCATATATTAAATATTAAACAAAGAAACAGGTAAAGTGAAGCTGACTTCAATGAATTTTGCTACCACTTAATCCAAAACCCACTAAAGTCAATAACTGTCTTGATTTGACTGGGTTTTGGATCGGGTCCTAATCCAATTCCTTTGTTCCAGCATAAAGGATCTTTCTTAGTTTTGTTGTTGTACATGTGAAAGTACACCCAGACTAAATAAATAAAAAATAATTATATTTTAAAATGTATCACAGTCTTCTAGTGTTTCTCAAATAGCTAAAATCACCTTACTTACCAGGAACAAGCTACATCTGTTTTGTAACCACCAATTTCAATCACCCTCAGCTTTGGTTCTCTTAGGAAATGAGCCCTAACAGTTTCAGCTTTTTGTGCATATCTTCAACAATAGTGTTCCTCCATGGGCAAATGGAGCTGAGATTAATCTCCAGAAATGTGGAGAGAGAGCTCAGGATAGAGTTCATATTCAGCTCTCGAGCTGGGGCTCTATATCGTTTAAATTGAATGGATATTTTGAATATAGAAAGAAGGAGACAGCCTTGACTTTACTTTATACAACACAGTGGAGAGGAGATTAGTATAGTAATATTTTTGAAGCAACAGGCATTATGTAATTAAACTAAAATTATATTAATATGTATTAATTAATTAATATATATTAATTAAAATTAATATTAGTATGTGAATAGAGCACTGAGAAACCAAACACAGTGTAGCCTAGTGGGTGCATGAATTTAACTCCCTGGATCTCAGTACTGCTTAGCCAGATTTGCACAGATCCAACAGAACAGATTTGGTCCACAAAGTCTATGTGCACTGGACAATGAGAATTTTTGTGTGACAAGGACTGAGGAAACAGGATACTGACTAATGGGGAAGGGAGAGAGCAACAGCAAAGGGGGAGAAGGAAATTGAACCGATGTACTATTTTCTCAGAGTTGCCTTGCTTTTTGAGTATAAATATTACTTTAACTTTCCCTTTATATGTATTTCTTTTTAAATATTTTTATAAAAGTAATGAGAAAGAGCCAAGAAAGTGAGGATACAGGTCAAAATTATTCCAGGATAGAGAGATATTCAAATCTAGGGCTTAGTTGAGGTCAATTGTAGACTTTACAGATATTAACCATGAAGTCTGAATCCAGATAATTTCCATACAGTTCAGGGGTTTAGTTCAAACCTATAGCTAATACATATGGGCTAGACTGTGATCCCCTTGCTCATGCCGACTAGTCCTTACTCCCCAAGAGGAGTGGGCTAGTGCCTTACTCCACCAAGAAGTCTCATTGATTTGAATGGGACTACTCAGAGTGTAAGGGACTATTTAATGTGAATAAAAGTGTCACAATATATTGAAATTCCATATTAAAAGTGTCATATTAAAAGTGTCACAAAGATGTTTTTGCTGAGGATCCAGTTTTACAGAAATACAGAGCAGCATGGTATTTACTCCACAAATAGTTAAAGCCACAAACATTTTGAAAATCTGAAAATAAATGATGGTTTATTTTATTTAATATACTTTTACCTGTGTGTTACCCATTCTTGGAACCAGACAAGAAATAACCATAAACAAAGGTCGAACTAGAGCAGCACTGAGGTTTGATTTATTGGCATCCCTTACTTGCGCAATTATACTCACACACACAACACATTTGCTGGCAGGCTGCAGGCATGGATGTTGGTTTTGATTTTGCAGGTGGCTGAGGTTTGCCAGGCGACAGCTGCCCAGAGATCAGCCGCGAGGCAACGAGAGTCCTCGAAGTCCCTTCAGATCTGCGGGAGGGCTCCACTGCTTCCGTTCCGGTCCCAAGTTTAGCGAGCTGTTATATTTCCTTGTTGGTACCCTACCTGGCTGCCCGTCTCAAAACGTATACCTTCACCAAGATAATCCCGTGGCTCCATAAAAGCAATAGTTGCTTCTTTGTTTTGCCATTGGCTGTTACTCACACTCTCTTACTCATTCCCCAAGAGGAGTGGGCTAGTGCCTTACTCCACCAACAAGTTTCATTGACTTGAATGGGACTACTCAGAGTGTAAGGGACTATTTAATGTGAATAAAAGTGTCACAATATATTGAAATTCCATGGGTAAAAAAAGCCTAGGGTTCAGAGTACAGGACTCAGAGAGGGAACCATAAAACTGAATTATAGTAGCTTTCTTTGTGAATAAAAGTGTTCAGTCTATTATCTCCTAACCTTCCAGGACTAGGGACAGATGATGTGTGATCCATCGTTTTTAATGGCATTAAGCTCTAATTTTCAATCTTTGGAGGTTACAGGATGAGATAGTTTGAAGTTATGAGGCCTCATTCTCACTTACACTAAGGCTGCTTTACAGTGTAAAGGGACCTTAAATTGGGGGTTAATGTAATTTGCACTGCTGTCAACAGGCCCTTGATATCTTTATCTGTATAGATAAATTGTCACTTGTCTAGAAATGAATCTTACCTGTCCTGGGACTAGGGCCAGGTAATTTGGATTTCCACATGTGGTGATTTTTTGCCAGACTGACTTTTTTTTTAAATGGTGCTTGTTTGAGGCTGCTCAGGGGTTTGAGATGTGAGAACGAGTTCCAGGATCAATGAGCAGAGAGCAGGTGAGACTATCCATAATGACAGTACATAACAGCTCAATTTAATACATGATTCTGCAATTTATCACATGATTCTCCCCAGCATATTATACATATATGTAGAGGGGCTATCCATTTGATAAGGTACAGAGAAATTCTAGATTCTATGATCACCACCACATGATGCAGTTTTCTCTGTCCCATTATTCAAAGGGCTTCCGACTACATTTCACACCATTTTTCAACTGCTTCTGTAAAATTTGTGCCCACCATCTCTGCCTGAAAGCATGGATCCTGCACTGTTCGCCAGTCTTGTGATGAGCATTATGAACACAACATGACTGATCCTGCAGCATTTTGTGAGCTGCAAATCTGAACAGGAATCCATGCTGCCTGACCTGCTGTGTTCAAGATTCAAGATTGTTGTTGGCATTCACGGAGCAGCTTCACACAGTGGACAGTGGCTATTGGGCTCAGGAAACACACACTGAGTGGTGGAATCAGTTTATGACACAAGTATGGGATGATGAGCAGTAGCTGCAGTATTTTCTTATGAGCTTCTTATGACCAAAGTCACCTTTCTTGAACTGTGTGCAGAGCTCGCCCCCAACCTACGGTGCAAGGACACCAAAATGAGAACTGCCCTAATGATGGAAAAAATGTGTGGTGATCACTGTGTGGAAGCTGGCAACTCCAGATTGCTACCGGTCAGTCACGAATCAGTTTGTAGTTGGGAAGTCCACCATGGGGTTTGTAGTGATGCAAGTTTCCTAGGCCATTAATCACCTCCTGCTACACAGGCCTGTGACTCTGGGCAACGTGCAGGAAATAGTGGATGGCTTTCTGGCAATAGGATTCCCTAACTGTGGCGGGGCGATAGACAGCATGCATATCCCTATTTTGGCCCCAGACCATCTTGCAATGGAGTATATCAACAGAAAGGACTACTTCTCTATGGTATTCCATGTGCTGGTGGATCACTGGGGTCATTTCACTGACATCACTGTGGGGTGGTCAGGTTTATGGAGGATTCCCGGGAGATCTCAATGTGCATTAACAAACTTTTCTGCAGGGCCCCCACTGCATAGCTGCAGATGGGAATGAGAAGCAGATTAAAACAGTACCTAGTGTTAATTTCTGTCCCTTCCTCCATGTGTACCATGTAACAAAATAAAGGACACCTCTACCTCATGTAACTGTGCACTATCAAAGCAAAATGATTACTTATCGGAGCGCCCCTCTCCTGCCTCAGGCATGCCAGATCTGGATTTATGGGACTTACTAAACCCCTCCAGAGTCAAAAAGAGATCCTGGCTCGACACACCACCAGATGAGCCTGTTGCCTGACCCACATCTTCCTTCACCTCAATCTCCTCATCCATTACTTTGCATGTCCCTTTCATGCCCCTTCTCCTCCATGCCATAAACAATCTGCCTGTAGATACCAAAGTTCCTACGACTTAAGTGAAGCTGCAACTCCACAGCCCTCTCTCCCTACAGACCCAAAAGATCCAGCAACTCCAGTGTATTCCAGGCGGGACCGCATTTGCTGTAGAATGCCAGCATGGTCAGCTGGGAAGATGCGATGTTAGCTGTCCATGCCAAGCAAACATGATGTGGAATTGCAAAAATTCCTGAGGCTTTAAATGGGGAGGGAAACATGCCTGTGTACCTGGCAGCAGGACAGTGAAATAGAAACTGCTTACCAGAGTGGTCATGATGGGCATTGTGGGACACCCCCTGGAGGCCACTTAAGGTGACATAAGCAAGCACACTGTCTACACTCACACTGCATCACTCTAACTTCATTGCAAAAAGCTCTATGATGCTTGTCGAGGTGGTTTAATTATGTTGGCACAGGAGGAGAGTTAAATCAGAGGGAGGCGCATTATTGTGTGTACACCTCCACTGTTTTGTCGATGAGACCTGACTTATGCCGACAAAACTGTGTAGTCTAGACAAGGCCTAAGAAGGAATGTTGTCCAAAGCCACACAGGAAATCTGTAGTGGAACAGGGAATTTAACCTAGTTTTCTTCAGACCCAGGATATAGAAGCAGGCCCAGGGTAACCTTTAGCACTTCAGAAAATCCCAAAACTGTATCTGTCTATTTGCATGAACTATGTCCTTGATTTAAGGAATTGATTTCAGGTTTTAAATTATTAAAACTAGAGGATTATAAAAAGTTCTTCAATGAGACACATTATACATTTTTTCTTGTCTTTTAATTTGTTTCCTTAGATTCAGTTTAATTTGTGCCACATGCAGGAAAAGGTCAATATTGAGATTTTTTTTTAAAAGACTTTCTAATTGCTTTGCTGATCATTCTACAAAACATTGTGGGTTTTTTGTTTGTTTGTTTGTTTGTTTTCTGTAATGTAGCTGCTTTCTAACCAATCAATAATGGTCACAATCTAATACTGATTGGCTTAATTTTGCCAGAGCACTTTTATATTTACAGTTATGACCCAGTCAAGCATTGTTCCAATGAGGATCTTTTTATACTTTGAGTAGAAAGCAATCAGTTATGACATAAAAATAGTGCAATGATAAATGATTCCCTCCTATCTATCACTCATAAGATTATGGAGAGTTCATGTGAAGATGTTAATGCATATTCATAGATTTTTATATTGCCTGGGATGCAGTGAGTTGGATTTAGCCTTCATTAATTATTTACCAAGAACATTATCCATCCATAAACATATTTAAAGTCTCTCCCAGCAATAGGGAACTTAGTCTGGTTCAGCATTGTATTTTTTTTTCCAATGACATTAAAAGGGACACATTGCTTCAGTATAGAATAGAGCTGTTTCACAAAAATATTAAGTCAGTCAGTCCCTGGAAAAATCATAGAGCAAGTCCTCAAGGAATCAATTCTGAAGCACTTAAAGGAGAGGAAAGTGATCAGGAACAGTCAGCATGGATTCACATGAGCAAGTCATGACTGACTAACCTAATTGCCTTCTATGATGAAATAACTGGCTCTGTGGATGAGGGGAAAGCAGTGAACGTGTTATTCCTTGACTTTAGAAAAGCTTTTGATATGGTCTCCCACAGTATTCTTGCCAGCAAGTTAAAGAAGTATGGGCTGGATGAATGGACTATAAGGTGGATAGAAAGCTGGCTAGATTGTCAGGCTCAACGGGTAGTGATCAATGGCTCCATGTCTAGTTGGCAGATGGTATCAAGCAGAGTGCCCCCAGGGTTGGTCCTGGGGCTGGTTTTGTTCAATATCTTCATTAATGATCTAGAGGATGGTGTGGACTGCACCCTCTGCAAGTTTGTAGATGATACTAAACTGGGAGGAGTGGTAGATATGCTAGAGGGTAGGGATAGGATACAGAGGGACCTAGACAAATTAGAGGAGTGGGCCAAAAGAAATCTAAGGAGGTTTAACAAGGACAAGTGCAGAGTCCTGCACTTAGGACGGAAGAATCCCATGCACTGCTACAGACTAGAGACTGAGTGGCTAGGCAGCAGTTCTGCAGAAAAAGACCTAGGGGTTACAGTGGACGAGAAGCTGGATATGAGTCAACAGTGTGCCCTTGTTGCCAAGAAGGCTAAAGGCATATGGGGCACTGCCAGCAGATAGAGGGACATGATCATTCCCCTCTCTTCAACATTGGTGAGGCCTCATCTGGAGTACTGTGTCCAGTTTTGGGCCCTACACTACAAGAAGGATGTGGAAAAATTGGAAAGAGTCCAGCAGAGGGCAACAAAAATGATTAGGGGGCTGGAACACATGACTTATGAGGAGAGGCTGAGGGAACTGGGATTGTTTAGTCTGCAGAAGAGAAGAATGAGGAGGGATTTGATAGCTGCTTTTAACTACCTGAAAGGGGGTTCCGAGGAGGATGGATCTAGACTGGTCTCAGTGGTAGCAGATGACAGAACAAGGCGTAATGGTCTCAAGTTGCAGTGGAGGAGGTTTAGGTTAGATATTAGGAAAAATCTTTTTCACTAGGAGGGTGGTGAAGCACTGGAATGGGTTACCTAGGGAGGTGGTGGAATCTCCTTCCTTATAAGATTTTAAGGTCAGGTTTGACAAAGCCCTGGCTGGGATGATTTAGTTGGGGATTGGTCCTGCTTTGATCAGGGGGTTGGACTAGATGACCTCCTGAGGTGTCTTCCAACCCTGATAGTCTATGATTCTATGATTCTCTAAAGGACATAGAAAATCAGTGCCACATAGTCTCAGCTGATACAGATTTACACCTATTTTCTCAATGGCGGAGTGTAATCGTGTAGCTGGACTATGACAAGTAACTTCTCTATCTTTTGCATGGGTATTGTCAGTTGTTCCCCCTTCTGAGCAGACATTTCCCAGTAGAATCCACTCTTTGGAGTTGGTTTGATTCTTGTTTTAAGGTATTCTGTTTTATCCCTCCTTTAAACAGGCAGGGCCGGCTCCAGGTGGGTTTTTTTGCCGCCCCAAGCAAAAAAAAAAAAAAGAAAAGAAGCCGGAGTGCCGCCCCTTGAAAAGTGCCACCCGCAAAGGGCCACCCCAAGCACATACTTGGAACACTGGTGCCTAGAGCCAGTCCTGTAAACAGGATCCCCACCAGCCCTCCCACCCCCTGGCTGGGAATTACATTCTATACAGTCTGAAGCAATATCTCCCTCCTTCAAACAGAGTTTTTCCCTCAACCCTGTCTCTGGACTTGGAGTTGTAGCTCAATCTTCCAGCCTTAGATAATCTATTTTTCCCCTCCTTCAAGCAGCAGTTTCTCCCTCAGCCCTCTTCCCAGAGTTAGGGTTGAATCTCAGGCCACTTTTCCTTGAGTTAGTCCTACCTTACCTTCCAGGAGCTGGTTTAAGTTTAAGACAGCTGCAAGTCTTTTGCCAGGTCCCTTCAGCTGAACACCGTCTCCAGTTAGCCTTCCTCCCTGGAGGGTTCAGTAGTTCTCCACCAGTGTCTGCCCTCCTGTGAGGGAGAAGGCAGCTTTGATGCTGTTTCCCTTCTCCCAACACTTTTCCAATTGGTTGGGTGAGAAAGGAGCCTTGCCCTGCCCTTTCAGCAAAGTGCCTGGTCCCTGGCTCTTAAAGTTATAGTACCAGTATTCCCTCTCCAAGTATTACCCATTGCCAAGGCTGTTTCCCTCCTCTTCCAATCCCTTATAGGTCTCTCTATATCTTCCTGTTAGATTTTTCAAACCTAAAAACTGCCATGCTAGGTGGTGGGGTGGGCTGACCACTAGGCACTACTGCCCTTAATTGCAGACTACTATCTCAAAGAGTATATAAAAAAAAATATGTGGAGTCCATAGCAACATTTACAGTTAATAGTACACAAGGTTTTTTTCATTCTAATGAGTCATTCTTAGATGCTATAATTCTGTTAATATTTTGCCGTTCAGGCTCAAATTCCCCATGTTCATTCACAGCTCAGGAGAAGGTTTTAGTTTTTGGGGGTTTTTTTAAGATTGAGCAATAGGGTTAAGCTCTTTTCAGGAACAAAGACCAAAACAATACACTTTGTCCATTATTTTAACAACAACAATCTTTTCTTTTTTGAACAGTTCTAGAAGCTCAGCTATTTTGGGACAGAAATTTGACATTAGGCAGGGATCTAGTCTCTTGGTTGTGGATGTGCTCTTCAGTGGTAGTAATGTAAAGGTTTTTAAGAGAGGATGTTGCTCATGCACACAACATTTTGTAATGCAATCTACTAATTGCCTGATAATGTTCTATTTGTTCCATGCCTATTTGCATAGCTCAGAGGAAAAAATATATATATGTAGTCAGACCTGTTCCTTCTCCATAATGAGTGAACAAAGGGAAGGTGGGTTGACACTACTATACAACTTTGAGCAGCTTTGAAATACCCTTTCCCATTATAGCCACTCAACAAAAAATGTCCATCTCAACCCACACTGACTTCCCTCATCCTAGTCCTTGATTGTCTTTCACATCTTCTCATTATTCCCAGTTCCTCAGTGGTTCTGCATCTTTCTGTCCCATCCCTCCTTATGCCAATTTGTCTGCCTTCTTGTGCTGGTTGTTGCTTTTGCTGGCAAAAGAGACATCTACAAAAAGAGACCTACATCTACAAAAGATTCCTACATCTGCTACTTCCCTGAGTGGCTGATATCCAACATGTTCCTGTGTTTGGCATCTCCAGCAGAGAAATTGAGGGTGTGGCACCAAGTAGAGAAATTAATGGGCAAGCAGCTTTAAAGGAATCTACTTTCTCCACTCCTTAGTAGCAAAAAGATTTTTTTTGAATGAGGGAAGTGATTTTGGAAGCTTCCCTTGCCCCTGCCCTTTCTCTGTTCTACCCTGTGCTGCTTTTCCTCCGCCCCATCTAAACAAATCAATTAGAAACAGAGGAAAGAGACAGTTTGGGAGCCTCCTTCTGTTCCCTTCAGGAGCAGAGATTCTTGCAGGGCTTTCTGGATGTGTAAGTCTCAAATGCTGTTGGGGCTGCTGAGTTGTGATTTATATCTATGTATATTACATATTGCCTCACAATGGAAGAAAAAATAGCTCTTGTCATCAAAGTGATTAATATACACTGCCCTGTTCACCTCTTGTTTTTTTTTACCCATCAAATATAATTGTTCTACTTAATTAAGTGCATTGAAGCATAGTCTATACTAATCATATAATAAAAAAAAAATGATGCACATGGTAAAATATATTGGAGTGTTGTAGGCAGTGATAGGACAACTCAAAAAAGCTTCTGAAATATGGATAAGAATCAAAAGCTTCTGATACATATCAAGTTGTACATGGGCTTATCTCAGTCTATCTTTATTTGATGTTGCTTAACCAGAAACAAACCAGTGGCTTTCAAAGATTCTGCTTTCATTTCATTCCCCCCCCCCTTTTTAATTTTTACATTATTTTTTTTTCTGGGGTGGGGGGGAGAAGGCAATAATTTCACAGCACCATGTTATCCAGCTGCCCCGAGGGTCTCCCTTGAGTCATCATGGTCTCTATCCCATCATTGTGCAAGAATACATATTTATTCCAGAGATAAGGCAAATCCAGACCACTCACATTTCAAATTAAAAGAGACATTATATCCTTTGTTCTGCCTCTTCTTTTTGTGCACTTGCTCCCATCTCCTCCCCTCCCCCCAACAGCTGTTGGTTTTGTTAAATATGGCAACTATTATTTAAAGGATCTGATTCTAAGTGTCAATTATGGTGGATTCCTATAGGTTTTGATCCAGCAACGTTTTAAAGCAGTCTAGTGTTAACTACTCTAGGAGGGCTCCTTTAGTCACCCACCTAACAAATATAACTTACCCATCATCTCTGAATTTGGCTCTGAACTTCAGACCAAAGTGTTGTGTAGATTGTATTCCCCAATATTGCTTAGGCACTTCCTTTATTACATTTATATTTCATATAAAATGATTCTATTTCACCCATTCTCTTCTACAATATCTCATATACTAACAAACCATGTGCCACATAGTTCATAAGAACATAAGAACGGCCATACTGGGTAAGACCAAAGGTCCATCCAGCCCAGTATCCTGTCTACCGACAGTGGCCAATACCAGGTGCCCCAGAGGGAGTGAACCTAACAGGTAATGATCAAGTGATCTCTCTCCTGCCATCCATCTCCACCCTCTGACAAACAGAGGCTAGGGACACCATTCCTTACCCATCCTGGCTAATAGCCATTAATGGACTTAACCTCCATGAATTTATCCAGTTCTCTTTTAAATGCTGTTATAGTCCTAGCCTTCACAACCTCCTCAGGCAAGGAGTTCCACAAGTTGACTGTGCGCTGTGTGAAGAAGAACTTCCTTTTATTTGTTTTAAACCTGCTGCCCATTAATTTCATTTGGTGACCCCTAGTTCTTGTATTATGGGAATAAGTAAATAACTTTTCCTTATCTACTTTCTCCACATCACTCATGATTTTATATACCTCTATCATATCCCCCCTTAGTCTCCTCTTTTCCAAGCTGAAAAGTCCTAGCCTCTTTAATCTCTCCTCATATGAGACCCATTCCAAACCCCTAATCATTTTAGTTGCCCTTCTCTGAACCTTTTCTAGTGCCAGTATATCTTTTTTGAGATGAGGAGACCACATCTGTACGCAGTATTCAAGATGTGGGCGTACCATCGATTTATATAAGGACAATAATATATTCTCCATCTTATTCTCTATCCCCTTTTTAATGATTCCTAACATCCTGTTTGCTTCTTTGACTGCCTCTGCACACTGTGTGAACATCTTCAGAGAACTATCCACGATGACTTCAAGATCTTTTTCCTGATTTGTTGTAGCTAAATTAGCCCCCATCATATTGTATGTATAGTTGGGGTTATTTTTTCCAATGTGCATTACTTTACATTTATCCACATTACATTTCATTTGCCATTTTGTTGCCCAATCACATAGTTTTGTGAGATCTTTTTGAAGTTCTTTACAGTCTGCTTTGATCTTAACTATCTTGAGCAGTTTAGTATCATCTGCAAACTTTGCCACCTCACTTTTTACCCTTTTCTCTAGCTTCAAATGGAATTCAGCACATATGTGCTGCTCTATTCCATCCTGCTACAAAGGGACTAGAGGAACACTTTGTACAGACACTTATGTATGCCTTGAGAACTAACAATCTTTTTGGAGTCATCTACAGAAATTGGACAAAATATATGACAATTTGGAAACTCTCCCTGAATTATATTTTCACTGTTCTGTATCTTTAGCCCATTTTCAGAGAGTTGGTTTCCTTACCAATATTCAGTTTTCTTTCTCTAAATTTAACATTGCTTTTTTCATGTTTTCCAATTATTTACCCTGTCCACATATTGGTATTTTAGCTGCTGCTTTCTTACTTTATTGTCTTTTGCATAAATCCTTAACTTCTCCCCACCATTGCCCTCTCCACTAGGCTAATCTTTCTCCCAACAGCTTGTCTTCTTAATGATCTTTCTGTTCAAATGTAGCCTAGCTCACAAACCAACTATTTCAAAAAGACCTAGCCCCCTGTAGATATAAACATTCCCACCTGACTTAATTTATACTCTGTCTGAAACTTTCTAACTTTCCACTGGCTAGTTATGTCTTGGCATCTTGATAGGGCTAATTCCATTGTAATTGACACAAGGTCTTCTAATATTAACTTCTTGTTTCTTTCCTCCTTATTTCTAGGACCTATGTTTTACTTCTGCCTATATCACTTATTCCCAAATAGTCCCCAAATGTTCTACATTTTTAAAGACTATTCCATATTTTCTCTCTGCTATCCCATGGCTGTGTAGTCTCCTGACCTATCTGCATTTCCCAGGCTGCGCAGACTGACAGAGGGAGAATTAGAAGTTACAAAGCACTTGGCAGAAATGAGGAAAGAAAAGTCTAAATGTAAAGGGATAGAATCAAAGAGAGGACAGAAAGAAGGTGTTAGGTAAAATGGATGAGAGGGAAAGCAAGAAGAGACATGTTGGTTATTGACATTTCTTTACTTAATCCATGCAATTAAACAACAGACATAGTTTTACATACCGATAATTGTCGCTCTCTCTCTGTATACTGGCAAACATGGATTTAAGACATTTTGTTCTTCAGCACAAGTTTAGTTGAGTCCACACTGCATTAGTAGCTTGATCGTCAGCATCATTTGAGCCCCAACAGCCACTCCTTCTCTGACAAGCTAGCTACCTCAAGCTTAAAGCCCCAGTTCCTTGAGCTAGAAGTGTTTGGGTGTTGAGTTAGGGGTAACACTCAAGTTATACCGTGAGATAACAATGCAATGCAATGAAAACAAGCCCTTTTATGTGACATGTATAGGCTTTATGTGATTTCAATGTTCAGATGATTTTGAGAATATCTTTTTACATTTTGAATAGGAAGAATTAGTATTTAGAATTTAGTATTTTCTCCCAATATATAAAAGTAAGTGCAAAAATGAAGAGAATAATCAGTATGAAAAGAAAATACAAACTAAGCTTTGCTCCATTCAATTTTAAACTGTGGTAAACTATAACAGTATTTGCATGTCTACACTGCTGTTTTTCTCTTGTTAATTAAGGCAATTTTTGTTTCTTAGCAGGCAATTTCTTTACTTTATCCATTGCCCAGTATTATAATATTCAACACACTAGAGATGAGCCTTCCCTAAACTTCTGAATATGGGGATATCTAGATTGCTATTTTATTATCTGTGACTAATGAGTCAGCTCATTTTGACTTACTACTGAACATAATACTCAAAAAAGAAAGGGAGGAGTGTGAGCAGAGAGCAAATAAAGTCATATTAATACAAGAGACAGCTTTAAAAAAGGATCTCAAATAACCATATTTTCTTTTGATATTCTTATCTCCGTCCCTCTTTCACTAGTCACATTGCATGAAACCTCTTTGTTTGGGAGATCAACCATTGTTTTCCCTCTGCCATAATGCTGCATCTGCCATCAGCTTATAGGGAGAGGATGAGTGGCAGAATGGTTTCCATTTGGGCCTTCATCATTGAAATTCCCTCTTCATCCTTAATCCAACAAAGCCCAGATTTGTTAACTTTCAGAGCACATTGCCAAGCTAGACTTTCTTTCCTCAGGCTTTTGGGGAAGATAGCAGTTGAGGTTTAGAGCAAATCATTGCAGGATTGTTATGCTGGAACGAGCTAGTTATCTCTTAGGCTTTCAATAAATAAGAAACTAACAACAAATTTACCATAACATTTGCCAGATTATGTCACCTTTACTTACATTGGGTAGTACCTTACCCTGCAAGTGGTGCCATTAATTTCAACGGAACTACTTGAAGAGTAAGGAACTACTTGTTGGGCTAGATCCACAAAGGGATTTAGGCATTGCAATACTTAGGCACCCTGCCACCCAGTGGAATCCTCAGCGCTGAGTTAGCTGCCCTGGCTCCCAATACAATGTATGTGTTAGCATAGCACTTTCTCATGAAAAAAAAACAGAGAAGAAACCCCCATCAATTACAGACAGTAGCCAAGTTACACTTCTGTGATATGGAACCCTATTTTCAAATCCTTTCTCTGCATGATTTGAAGCAGAGACTTGAACTTGGATGTCCCATATCCTAGTGAGTCCCCTAACCACCGGGCTGCAGAGTTGCTTTCTCCCTCCTTGTGGCCCAATTAATAGTTAATACAAAGTAGAACCGCTTCAACAGGAACAACTGAGACACACCCACCCCAGAATGCCTAAGAGCTTGGTGGTTAGGGCACTCACACAAAGTATGAGACCTGGGTTCAAGTTCCTACTCCAAATCAGTCAGAACAAGGATTTGAAAGCAAGTCTCTTGCCTCTTAGGTCAGTGCCCTAACCACTGGGCTCTAGGGGACACGCACCAACCAGACCCCAAATTCCTGATCTGATTACTAATTGGGCACCAAGCAGCTTGGTGGAATCAGGAGATAGGTGGTTTTGCCCAGCAACAGAAATATAGGTCTTGGAGAATATAGAGAATATAGAGCAGGGATCGGCAACCTTTGGCACGCGGCTCGCCAGGGTAAGCACCCTGGTGGGCCAGGCTAAGTACCCTGGTGGGCCAGGCTGGTTTGTTTACCTGCCACGTCTGCAGGTTTGGCCGATTGCGGCTCCCACTGGCCGCGGTTTGCCACTCCAGGCCAATGGGGGCTGCAGGAAGCGGCACGGGGCCAGGGATGTGCTGGCTGCAGCTTCCCGCAGCCCCCATTGGCCTGGAGCGGTGAACCGCGGCCAGTGGGAGCTGCGATCAGCCGAACCTGCAGACGCGGCAGGTAAACAAACTGATCCGGCGTGCCAGGGGGCTTACCCTGCCGGGCCGCGTACCAAAGGTTGCTGATCCCTGATATAGAGATTAGAGAAATCAGGTGCCTTTAGGGTTAGACAGCCACTAAGTGGGAGTTTTGAGGATCTCAGTGGCGTCAAACTGTGGTTCAGGCACCTAAAGTGAAAGTTTGGCATCTAAGTCCCTTTGTGGGTCTAGTCCATTGTGACTGAGGGTACGTCTACACTACGGGATTACTCTGAATTTACGGAATTCGATTTTTTGCAACCGATTGTATAAATTCGATTGCACGCAGCCACAGNTGGCAGCGCGGCGACGAGAGTGCTGAGGACGTGGACATGGACAGAAAATTGTCTTGTGCCACGGGCCCCGGCGCTTTGGAGATCATGTTGTTAATGGGGCAGCTTCTCGCTGTGGAACACCGAATTTGGGCCCGGGAAACAAGCACAGACTGGTGGGACCGCATAGTGTTGCAGGTGTGGGACGATTCCCAGTGGCTGCGAAACTTTCGTATGCGTAAGGGCACTTTCATGGAACTTTGTGACTTGCTTTCCCCTGCCCTGAAGCACCAGAACACCAAGATGAGAGCAGCCCTCACAGTTGAGAAGCGAGTGGCGATAGCCCTGTGGAAGCTTGCAACACCAGACAGCTACCGGTCAGTCGGTAATCAGTTCGGAGTGGGAAAATCTACTGTGGGGACTGCTGTGATGCAAGTAGCCAAAGCAATCGCTGAGCTGCTGCTACCAAAGGTAGTGACTCTGGGAAATGTGCAGCTCATAGTGGATGGCTTTGCTGCAATGGGATTCCCTAACTGTGGTGGGGCGATAGATGGGACCCATATCCCGATCTTGGCACCGGAGCACCAGGGCAGCCAGTACATAAACCGCAAGGGGTACTTTTCAATGGTGCTGCAAGCAATGGTGGATCACAAGGGACGTTTCACCAACATCAATGTGGGATGGCCGGGAAGGGTTCATGACGCTCGCGTCTTCAGGAACACTAGTCTGTTTAAACGGCTGCAGCAAGG
>QXTE01000010.1:17297363-17374430 GCA_003942145.1 Platysternon megacephalum
CCCTTCTCTCCTCCCGTTGGTCCCTCATGTCCTCACGTTGGTCCCTCTTGTCCTCACGATCACTGGCATCTTTCCTGAACTTTGAGACCGTGTCCTTCCATTCATTCAAATGAGCTCTCTCATCGCGGGTGGATTGCATTATTTCTGAGAACATGTCGTCTCGCGTGCGTTTCTTTCCCCGCCTTATCTGGGAGAGCCTTCGGGATGGAGAAGGGAGGCTTGAAACATTTGCAGCTGCAGGAGGAGGGAAAAAAAGGGAGAGAAGTATGTAAAAAGATACATTTTATAGAACAATGCTTATACTCTTTCACGGTGAACAACACTATTCACATTACATAGCACGTGATTTCAGTACAAGGTCGCATTTTGCATCTTATATTGAGTGCCTGCGGCTTTGGTGCTAGAGATCACAGATGCAGGGCCTGGCAACAGAATTCGGCTTGTATGCAGACATGGTAAGCCATTGTCTTTCGGCTTCTGCATTAAAGGAGCGCCCTCCTTTCCCATAGCAAGCAAAGCCCATTAAGTGCTGCAGTTTTCCTGTTACCGTGCAGCAGCAGAAAACAAAATAACCCCCCCACCACCACCACCCATTCAATTCTGTGGGATGATCGCTTTACACCTCCCCGCACCACGTGGCTGGTATCAGGGAAGACCCCTGCTAGCCAAACGCGAAAACCTCAGCGCCATTGTCCGCCCACTCCCCCCCGCCCACTTGGCTAACTGCAGGGAAGGATTTCTTTTCAGCTACAGGCAAACAGCCCAGTAGGAACGGGGCCACCTCTGTCCCCTTAATTACATTCCCGTATTTCAACCAGGTTACCCTGAACGATATCACTCTCCTGAGGATAACACAGCAAGATAAAGAACGGATGTTGCTTGAATGCCAGCAAACACCGGGACCATACGCTGCCAAGCTTTGTCATGCAATGATACCAGATTACTTGCTGCTAGCATGGCGTGGTCAAGTGTCCTACCATGGAGGACGGAATAAGGCTGCCCTGCCCAGAAACCTTCTGCAAAAGCTTTTGGAGTACCTCCAGGAGAGTTTCATGGAGATGTCCCTGGAGGATTTCCGCTCCATCCCCAGACACGTTAACAGACTTTTCCAGTAGCTGTACTGGCCGCGAATGCATCCCAAGTCCCCAGGGCAAATTAATCATTAAAAAATGCTTGTTTTAAACCATGTTTGATATTTAAAAAGGTACACTCACCAGAGGTCCCTTCCAGGGGGTCTGCGATACCGCCTTGGGAGGGTTCGGAGGGTACTTCAGTCAGGGTGAGAAAAAGATCCTGGCTGTTGGGGAGAACGGAGTGCTGTGTGCTCTCCGCAAGCTCGTCCTCGTCCTCGTCCTCCTCTTCCCCGTCCGCAGAATCCTCATGCATGGATGAGATTAACCCCTCCTCGGAATCCACGGTCAGGGGCGGGGTAGTGGTGGCGGCCCCCCCGAGAATTGCATGCAGCTCCTCGTAGAAGCGGCATGTCTGTGGCTCTGCCCCGAACCGTCCATTTGCCTCCTTGGTTTTCTGGTAGGCTTGTCGGAGCTCCTTCACTTTAACACGGCACTGATATGAGTCCCTATTGTGGCCTCTCTCCATCATGCCCTTGGAGATCTTGTCAAAAGTTTTGGCATTTTGTCTCTTGGACCGTAGTTCTGCTAGCACTGAATCCTCTCCCCATATAGCGATCAGATCCAGTACCTCGCGTGTGGTCCATGCTGGTGCTCTTTTTCGGTTCTCGGACTGCATGGCTACCTGTGCTGTTCAGCTCTGTGTGGTCGCCTGTGCTCTCCACGCTGGGCTAACAGGAAATGAAATTCAAAAGTTCGCGGGGCTTTTCCTGTCCACCTGGCCAGAGCATCCGAGTTTAGATTGCTGTCCAGAGCGATGACAATGGTGCACTGTGGGATAGCTCCCGGAGGCCAATACCATCGAATGCTGTCCACACTAACCCTAATTCGAACCGGCAATACCGATATCAGCGCTACTCCCCTCGTCGGAGAGGAGTACAGAAACCGATTTTAAGAGCCCTTTAAATCGAATTCAATGGCCTCGTTGTGTGGATGGGTGCAAGGTTAATTCGCTATAACGCTGCTAAATTCAAACTAAAATCGTAGTGTAGACCAGGCCTATAGGTAGAATCTGGCCTAAAGTGCTTTAAAATAAATAAAAATATAAATAAAACATTTAGTATTTTCTCATTGTTTCTGGTTAACTAATTCCTTTTCTGTGTTTAGGGTTAAGTGAACATATTTATATACAAAACTGCAATTGGGATAATACCTAAATATAATAAAGCGGATTTGCACAATGTTATTAATTTGGGGGACCTTGATTCACTGGAAAATGTCTAGGTGTAGAAGCCCTCGGACCAATGAAACCACCGTGTGATATGGTGGCATAGTATTCAGACACTTGGAGGGAATCAGAGTTGCAAAAGGCAATAAGTTTTAATCATAGAGAAGAGCTGAAAGTGTATGTTTTACTTTAGGTGCTATGTAAAGTAAAGAAAATTAATTTTTTCAAGTGAAGTGGGTGTGTCACAGTGGATGGGAAAGCTGAAGGACAAAAGGTACTTGTAAATTCTGCTGGCTGCAAAACCTTTGTGTGAGCTGAATGGCTTAAGCATCAATCACACTCATGGCTTGGGAGAAGAGATCTTGGGAAAAGAACAAGAATATTTGTGTTTGCATGGAGGAACACATACAGGGTAATGCTGTAAAAATATGCCAAATGAGGATTTCTGTTTAATCATTTTTGGTGGTTTTGGTTTTGTTAAATTGTATTTGTTTAACTCTTTCCAATGATATCCAGCAAGCTTAATAATAAAAAGCCAAGTATTTTAGGATATAATTACTTCATTGTAGTTGACATTGGCAAATATTTTTAATACTACCTTGTAGTTCTAATGTGGGTCTCACTCGATTATACCAATGTACTTATGGGACTAAATCCTGCTCCCACTGAAATCAGTGACAAAATTCCCATTACATTTAATGGCAGCAGAATTAGACTATGAGGTATTTTGTGATCATGGAATTAAAGGCATTTTAGAAAGGACAGGCTCTCGGTTATTAATTCACCAAGTCTGAAAGATAAGTGTTATTATCCCCATTCTACAGATTTAGGATTTGAGACATAAAGACGTTAATGTCTCCTCACTCCACTGTCACTCCCCAAAATAGATTTGTTTATGATCCTAAACAATGTAACCTCTCTCAGAGTCATATATCTTCTACTGTTAATGCAGTGCTGTCCCATGTCCTATGAATGTTCTGTCGCCTGCACTCATAAATCTCTCCCTAATTATTGAAACAAGTAAGAGACTATCTAGTTAACAACAGCTATTCCTTCTCTTTGCCTTATCTTGGTGAACAAAAGCTGAACTTACTAATGCATTTCAGATAGTCTTAAAAGCATCAACTGCTATTATTAGCTTAGGCACATTATATAAAATAATGTTAATGTTAGAGTAGCTGTTCTGAAAAGTGCATTAATGCTTTTCTTATGTTTTTTTATGCAATTTGGGTCTAAAGTGAGGAGTTTCTTGTTTTGTTTGTTGTTGTTGCAGTTTTTGACATTGTAGTAGGAGAGAAGTTGGTTGGGAATAAAAGTTCTTTCTATTGGGTGTTTAATAGTACAGCAAGGAAGAGAGAATATAACAGAAAATACTAAAACAACATGTCAGCTTGTGGGTCAATAACTAGAGCTGAGTGAATAACTGATTTTTTCAATTTGGTGACTGAACCAAAAAATGTGAAAAAAAATCATTTGGGGTCAAACAAAATTTCATTCGACTCAAATCAATTTTTTGTTTGTTTGGTTTAATTTGTTTCATTTATTTTTGAGTGTTTTTACTTTTTTTGTTTGTTTTTAAATAAATCTAGCTACATTTTAAAACAAAAATGTCAGTTTTGAACATTTAAAATATATTTTGACTTTAAAAAAATCTTCTCCTCCCCATCACCCAAGAGCTATTTGCTAAAATAGACTTGAATTCACAAATAGTTTTTGGTAACCCCAAAGTACATTTTTTACAAATTACTATTCCAGCAAAAAAATTGTCCAGCTCTAGTCATAATTATTAGGGCCATGAAAACCAATTTTCCATCACCCTCCTCATTTTATTACACACAGTTGAAAGTCTAATTATATTCCAGAAGACTGGAAGAAAGCTAATGTGCCGATTTTTAAAAAGAGTAAATGGGATGACCTGAATAATTATAGGCCTGTCAATCTGGTATTGATCCCAGGCAAGATAATGTATCAGCTGATATGAATTCAATTAATAAAGAGTTAAAGAAGGGCAATATAATTAATGGCAATCAACATGGGTTTCGGGCAAATAGATCTCATCAAATGAATTCAATATCTTTTTTTGAATTGAGATTACAAGTGCGGTTGATAGAGGTAATAGCATTGATACCAAGACTTGTGTAAGGCATTTGGGTTGGTACCACATGACATTTTGATTAAAGATCTTATACAAATTAAATGGATTAAAAGGTGGCTTATTGATAGGTCTCAAAATGTATTTGAAAATGTGGAATCATCATAGAATGGGAATGTTTCTAATGTGTTCAATAAGTTTTAATTCTTGGGCTTAGGCTATTTAACATTTTTATTAATGGCCTGGAAGTTAACATAAAACTATCACTGATAAAGTTTGTAGGTGACATGAAAATTGGGAGAGTGGTAAATAATGAAGAATACAGATCACTGATACAGAGCAATCTGGGACACTTGGTAAGCTGGGCACAAGCAAACAATATGTGTTTTAATATGGCTACATGTAAATGTACACATCTAAAAACAAAGAATGAAGGGCATTGGGGGAGTTCAGGGCAGCTGCATCTGTATTTCCCCTCAGGGGTACAACTGTAAACCCAATCTCAGGCTTCCAGCTCCCCTTGCCTCTCTTGGGTGGAGATCCACATATCTCTCCCTTCTAACAGGGTATTTCTAGGCTGCACAGTTCCTTGCCTTCACTGTGAATTTCCTAGCACAGACAGGCTGTCCAAGGACACCTGCTTGCTTTCTCTTTACAGATGGTTAACAGCTGTAATTGCCCCAGTTATAAGTTACCCACAGTTCTTTCTAAGCAAGTCTACTTTGTTCTTAAAGTACAAAGCATTAGAGAGAAAACATTAAAAACAATGTAAGAACCTACACTCATACTAATAAGCTTTCCAGAGATCATACCAACCCTATCATGTCCTCCATCAGGAGTAGTTTTTCAAACCCACAAAAGGGAAGTCCTTGAGGTCAGAAGTTCATCACAGCTTCAGCTCAGAACCAGCATGTTCATAACATGTTTAGTTCACCCATTATACAGTTCAGAAATCTTTTCTCTGATAATTGGTACACAATGGGTCTCTCCCCAGGGTATCTAAAAATGTTGGCTTCAGAAGGGAGAATTTGCATTCCCCTCACCTCAAGGTACTTCATAGGAAATCCACTTCATATACATTGTTCCAAAAAGACCTTTGAAGCTCCTAAAGTACCTTCCAGAGACTGCATTAATCTTGTCTTCCTGATATAGAAGTTCCATACAATCTCAAACAGTATGTAAATATTTGCATTTTATTAAACCTAGGTTTTACCTCTAATTCAATAATGTTTAATTTAATTTAATAAAGTTTATTTTAATTGCATAAGGTTTATATTATCAGTCTGTCACACTGGTGACTGAAAAAGATTCAGGGGTGATGGTGAACAATCAGCTGAACATAAGCTCCAAGTGTGACACTGTGGCCAAAGGTCTAATTCAATCCCTTGATGCATAAATAGAGGACTCTCGACTATGAGTAGAGCAGTTATTTTACCTCTATATTTGTCATTGATGTGACCACTTCTAGAATACTGTGTCCAGTTCTGGAATCCACAGTTTCCTGCCTTCACTGCATGTTGATAAATTGGAGAGGGTTCAGAGAATGGCCTCAAGAATGATTAAAGGATTAGAAAACATTCCTTGTAGTGATAGATTCACAGAGCTCAATCTATTTCACCTAACAAAAAAAAGTGTAAGGGATGACTTGATTACACTTATGAGATACTACATGGGGAACAAATTTTTAATAAGGGGCTCTTCAGTGTAGCAGAGAAAGATGTAACATGACACAGTGGCTGGAAGTGGAAACTAAACAAATTCAGACTGGAAATAAGGCATACATTTTTAAGTGAGAGTAATTAACCATTGGAACAACTTACCAAGAGTCATCGTGGATTCTCCATCACTGACAATTTTTAAATTTAGATTATATGTATATGTGTTCCTAAAATCTATGGTCTAGGAATTATTTTGAGGAAGTTCTATGGCCTATGTTATACAGCAGGTCAGACTAGATGATCACAATGTTCCCTTCTGGCCTTGGAAGCTATTAATTTATAAATCTATGAACTGCTACTCAAAGAGAAAATCCCAGTCTTCCCCGAAAAGCAAAATAAATAAATAAATAAATAAATAAATATTTCTTTCCTTTCCTCCATGTAGATGACAGCTGTATTCAATCCACTAACTATTCCTAGTTAAGAACAAAATGACAACTCATGCAACGTTCCATGTAGAATTTTAAAACAAAGAAAAATGCCAAAATTATGAACCTCATTAATAGAAATGTTAATCTCACAACTTCCAGAAGTAAATTCAAGACTAGTTTTGAGTATGGTTTTTCAACCAGCTGTGCACCCACATTATAGTCATTTCCTCTAGAACACATTTCCCCAGTTTGCTTATGAGATTGAGTCAAAAGCCTTCCCAAAATCAAGATACACCTCTACCCCGATATAACGCTGTCCTCGGGAGCCAAAAAATCTTACTGCGTTATAGGTGAAACCACGTTATATCGAACTTGCTTTGATCCACCAGAGTGCTCAGCCCTGCCCCCCCTGAGCGCTGCTTTACCGCATTATATCTGAATTCGTGTTATATCGGGTCGCGTTATATCGGGGTAGAGGTGTATATCATGTTTACTGCTTTCTCACTATCTACTAGGCCACCAACCCTGTCAAAGAAAGCAGTTAGGTTGGTTTGACATGATTTGTTCTTTACAAATCTATGTTGGCTATTGCTTATCATCCTAAGATCCTCTAGGTGCTTACAAATTGATTGTTTGACAATTTGTTCCAGGATCTTTCCAGACATTGAAGGTAGGCTGACTGGCCTATAATTCATCTGGTCCTATTTTGTTCCCCTTTATAAAGATAGGTACTATGTTTGCCCTCTCCAATCTTCACCCATTCTCCATGAATTTGCAAAGATAATTGTTAATGGTTCTGAGATTGCTTCAGCTAGTTCCGTAAGTACCAATTTCATCAGGCCCTGCCATCTTGAATACACCTAATTTATCTAGATATTCTTTAACATGTTATTTCCCTATTCTGTCTTTTGTGCCTTCCCCCTTTTCAATATTGCATAAGTTAAGCATCTGGTCACAATTAATATTTTTAGTGAAGACAAGCAAAACAGGGATCTAACACCTCAGATTTTTTGTATCAGTTATTAGCTCTCCTTCCCTGCTAAGTAGTGGACATACACTTTCCTGTGTCTTTTTCTTGCTCCTAATGTATTTAAAGAATCTCCTCTTATTGCCTTTTATGTTCCTTACTCGGTGTAAATCATTTGTCTCTTAACCTTACTGATTTTATCATTACATGCTTGCACTAGTGTTTTGTATTCATCTTTAGCAATTTGCCCATGTCTCCACTTTTTGTAGGATTCCTTTTTGAATTTCAGATCATCAAAAGAATGAAAGAGATTGAGAGAGTTAATTCCTTCTTAAGTACTTGTAAGTCATTCAAATACTATATACGAACCTAGATGGCTGAGATAATATCTTTTATTGGACCAACTTATGTTCATGGAAGAGATTATAGTATTATTATTATTACTATCTCACCCACCTTGTCTCTCTCATATCCTGGGACAACATGGCTAAAACAACACTACAAAGAACATATAAGAACCTAGATAGATCAATCAATTGAGTGATCTCTTTTTAGGAAAGATTTAAGTGCCTGTGAAAGGGCAGCCCTGCATGGGGTGGTCTCCTGTGGCTGCCTGGGGCACTAGACACACCCTTACCTCAGTTTTACCTTTATACCCAGGCAAAGAAATACCATCTCTCAGCAGCAGATTTAAATACTTTTATTTATATAAACTCCAAGGCCCGCAGATACCTCATAGTATAAACAGTTACACTCAAATCCCCCAAAGAAAGCAAGGTTACAACACAGCAGCTCTTCAATTTCATTCAATGGTCACCATTTCCAGGTGACTCACCTGCGAGTCACTAACTGCTTTACATAAGAACATAAGAATGGCCATATTGGGTCAGACCAAAGGTCCATCCAGCCCAGTATCCTGTCTACCGACAGTGGCCAATTCCAGGTGCCCCAGAGGGAGTGAACCTAACACGTAATGCTCAAGTGATCTTTCTCCTGCCATCTATCTCCACCCTCTGACAAACAGAGGCTAGGGACACCATTCCTTACCCTCCTGGCTAATAGCCATTAATGGACTTAACCTCCATGAATTTATCTAGTTCTCTTTTAAACCCTTTTATATTCCTAGCCTTCACAACCTCCTCAGGCAAGGAGTTCAACAGGTTGGCTGTGCACTGTGTGAAGAAGAACTTCCTTTTATTTGTTTTAAACCTGCTGCCCATTAATTTCATTTGATGGCCCCTAGTTCTTATATTATGGGAACAAGTAAATAACTTTTCCTAATTCACTTTCTCCACACCACTCATGATTTTATATACCTCTATTATATCCCTGTCCCAGTTCCCTTAGCCCCTCTTCCAGGGCCTCATTCTCCAGGCCACCTGGGAGTTAAAAACCCACTTCTCTACTTTGAGTCTTCTTCTGTAGCTCCAAGTTAGGTTTCTCATCAGTGGGTTCCCTGCAATGTTTCACTCCCCCAGACCTCCTTACCTGCGATTCCTAACCCAACTCAGGGGAACCTCCCTCTGAGACCAACCTTTTGTTCATGAGCTCTTGCTCCCAACTTGGGTCTTCTGCTAATGGGCTCCCTGCAGCATTACACTCCCCAGGTTTTCTTGCCTGCAAATCCAAACCCTGCTCCTTTGGACCTCCCTCCAGAGTTAATCAACTTACATTGACCACTCTGGTTTTCCCCCTCATTCCTAGGAGCATTTTCACAAGCCATCCCACTACTTGGCCGTGTTCCCCAGCTATTACCCTCCCCACCTTGCACATAGCTTTCCACAGATCTTATCGTTGGCAGCTCTGAGTTACTGCTCTCCTTCACATCTCCCTCAAGCAATTAACTGCCGCAACTTCTGTCTCCCTCTGTTTTCAGGCAGCTCTCACCTGCCCCTCCTGACTCTTTCAATCTCTTTTCCAGATTGCACTCACCTGCCCCTTTCTGTCTGACTCCTTCTTAGGCCTACATGCCTTCACTTAAACCCAAGTGGGAGGCAACTGATGAGTCACAGGTATACTGGACCCAACTCCCACTTACCCCCAGTCACCTTTTGACCATGCCTAACTCTTTTTGATTTCAGTTGGAGTTACGCACCTAAATACCTTTGAGGATTTTGGCCTTCCTGCCTAGATGTGCAGACATAACTTATCTTAGATGAGCAAATGTAATTCATCCCCCAAAGTAATTTTTTAAGCCTTAAGATTTTTTCTTTACTTAAACTACAGTATGTTCTGCTGTTATTGTCAAGGTCTATTCTTCCCACAAAGCTACAGTTATAATAAAAAGATAACAAGGAAGGAGCCAAAACTGCAACCTGGGAAAAAAGAGGAAGAGAATCTGTAGAAATCAGTCAAGACCAACAGTGTCTAAAAGTTGTTACTATATAAATGCTGAATTGGGTGAGCTAAGACTTGGTGGTTTTAGTCCAGTTCACAAATGAAACTGGTTGAAACTGATTTTCAAGAGGTATCCTCTGGGATTTCTGGGAGTTCAGAAATTCTGAAAATCATCCCAATTTTATTTAAGTCTCTAAATATTGTTTTAAGATCTCAACTTTAGACACTCAGGTCCCCCCCCCCCCCTTTAAAGTTTAAAGCAGTATTAGAGCCAGTAGAAACAATATCAGAGGACTCATTTATGGCACTAAGCTGACTGAGGGGCACCAATGGCGTTGTTGGTAATCACTCAGCAGTGGATTAGTGACTGTCAGAGCCTGCCAGGACCAAGAAAGTGTGGTTTCAGAGCAGTGAGCCATTTGGCCATCTAAACAATGAGACAAACAAATTCTCCTATTCCTACCACAGAAATTAGCATGCCCTCTCCACATTGCTTGTGAATATGCAGTAATCACCAAATTAAAAAACAAGCAAACAACCATTGGGTCCAAATTCATCTGACCAATCTTAGACCACTGAAAACAAAACCTCATGGGCTGTGGCCAGGACATTCAGTACTGCAGTGTTTGCCAGCATTCAAGGTGATTTAAATGCTCTATTTGATTTAGATGTGTTCAAATGCTGTAGTGTAAGAGGAAGGCAATAGGCTTGGCTTGCATGCTCTGAATCATGATTAGCAGCATGCATGTCTTCTCTAGTGTATCTCTTAAGGTAGATGATTTTAAACCATCCAGCAAATAACTCATTATTAGCCATTTTTACTCTTTCAGTTATCCCTGCATTATCATCAGACATAGCTGAAGCAATTACTGCATGATTTTGCTCAGCAATAGTTGTCTGTGCCATTGTGTGTCTGTGCACCAGCACATTTTTAAAATAGTAGTAAGTAAATTCGTACTCCAGCTTGGCTCTTAGGGTTCAGATGATTTTTTTAACAGCTTCATTTCTTATTCAGTGTCCCAGCAGCTACAAGCTTGAGTGTCTGAGATACTGAAAACTGTATTAAATATGTTTTTAGTAGATATAAAAATAGCTTGAATATTCATTAATTTTAGGACAAATAATTTTTAACAAATAATTTCAACAAAATAATTAAGAAAATAAGAGAATAAAAGTACTTCCTCCAAAATATTTTAACCTAATTATTTCCCATGCAAGAAACACGTTCTTTATTTATGGAAGTAAAAACTAATCTCCTTTCTAAGTTTTATAAATTGTAAACAAATGTGCTCATTAAATACATAGGCATATTTTCTCTTTTCGAGAACTTGCTCTGCTGCATTTTAATAATTAAAATCATATTAAATATAGATAAACTTGAAATGTGATCTGGGTAATGAAGACTAGTTTTTTTCCACCCATCTGTGACCTATGTGGATGTTAGTATTCACCACCTTTTCTCCAACATAGTAATTTCAGATATGAAATGCTGTTGTACCACATATTTATCATTTCTGAGCACTTAAGATCATGACACACAAGATTTTTTTGTACATTTTCATGTTCATATTGTCATGAATCTTTACTATAGAATGGAGATGTATTCACTGTGTTTTTCATGTGTCTGTTTTTTAATCCAGTAGAATAAGTACTGGACTGTGATCCAAGAGGGCAGGGTTCTATTCCTAGATCTGTCTTTGGCCTCTTGCATGACCTTGGGCAATTTATTTAGTCTCCCAGTGCCTACATTTCTCTTTATATAAAATGTGGATAAGGATACTAATATCCTTTTTAGAGTGCTTTGATATCTACAGATAAGAAGTGCTGCATAATAGGTAAGTATTAATATACCCAACAGAGCAAACATTGTATTAGAAAGTAGAGTTGGGTGAAATTTTTCATTTAAAAGTTTTTTGGCAAAACATGCAAAGTTGCGAACAGTGAGACAATTTGGGAAGTCATGTCATTTTCATCAGATTGTTTGTGTAACCAAAAAAAAAAGTCAGAAAATATCAAAACATTTCATTTTTACATTTTTAAAATGAAACATTTTGTTTTTTTTTTTCAAAATGACCTTTCAATTAGACATTTCTTTAATTTTATTTTAAAAATGCAATTTTTTAAAAAAATGCTTGAAATCAAAACAAAATATCTTGTTCAAAAATTGTTTCCATCTTTTAGATTTGCCAAAAATTTTGAACAAAAATTGGGTTTGGTTCAACCCAAAACAATTTCTTTTCTCAGTAATTCAGAATTGCCAATGAACCGAAAAATCCATTATTTGCACAGCTCTACTGGAAAGTAAATGAAAAAATGGTAGAGTTAACCTCTAATTGTTTTTGTTATATAGCTAGCATAACATGCTAGGTACCCTCCAGTGTTTAAAAAAATCTTTTAAATCATAAAACAGTGAATAATTCCCAAATTAAAATAATTAATTAAATCAGTGCAATGTTTTTCTAATACAAAGCATCCTTTCTACCTTTCAAAGTTAAAACCAGAACTCTAAATTTGATCCATTAACAAACAGCTAAGTGTGAAACAGTGGGTAAGCAAAAACTCCTGTGTTATTACCAGCCACACTGTCTTTAGAGCTGCAGGTAATAAAATCTACTTTTTTTTATATCCCTACTGCATAATATTACAGTAACATATCTCAAAGGCTTTTTAGTAATAACTTGTGCCTAATTCACTAAAGTGAATTAAAAAAAAAATTACAGTGTTTCAGTGTAACTCCATTGTAATAAATAGATTTGCATGTCTGTAGAATAGGATTAACAAAGTGATTAACAGAACCTATTGCTTTTAAAATTAGGTGGTTTAGTTAGTTAGTTCGTTTTAGTTTTAAAATAAAGACACAGGCCAAATCCTCTGCTGGGAATTACTTCAATGGAGCTGCCTCATTATACATCAGAGAATTTGGCCCACACTAGTATTTTCTTTTTACCAGTCATTTCCATTCATATTCAAGCACACCTCATTAGTGTTAGAATGATTATGGCACATTTCTATATACTAGAGCTGGTTGGAAAATATCCATCAAAGCTATTTTTTGACAGAGTTTTCGGCTTTCAACAAAACTTTTTTTGTGAAAAATGTCTGTTTTCCATGGAAAATGTGATTTCTGTCAAAAACCAAACTCCATAATTACAAAAAATTGCTTTTCAGCCAAAAAGCAAAATAAATAAATGAATAAATAATTTTTTTTTTAAATTGATTCAGATATCATGCCATGGTGCCTCATAGGAGTTGTAGTTTGCTTGCTCTGTGTCTCCATTCTCTGTGGGCCGGACTCCCCAGCCAGACTTCATCTCCTGTGATGTACTGCTATGGCCATTATATGCCCATGATGTACCATCTTCCCTCACAATGAGGAGAGACCATGATGCATCATGAAAGATATAGTGTGACCAGGGAATCCATCCTAAAGAGAACTCATGATCCCAAACTACATATCCCATGAGGCACTGACGCAGCATTTTAGAATTAATATATTTTGGGTTTTTTGCCAAAATATTTTGGATTTTGATTTTTTTCAGAAACTTGCCACTGGAGGTGGAAGGGACGAGAACAACCAGCTTTACTACATATCCATTTTTAAGGCTACGTCATGTCCCTTTCTCATCAAACCAATCCCCTGCATAGACCCCATCTGTTCACTTAAGAGCTGTGTTAAATGCATTCTTCCACAGAAACATTACTGCAGAATTTATGTTTAATGGGTCATATTGGTACACATGAGTTATCTGATATAACTGCTTTTTCTGCTGTTTTTAGTGATCTTTCAGCTGGTGATCAAGTACCCTGTGTTCATAATTTGTAATATAATTTGATTCACAAAGCCGCTACATAGTTCCTACCAGGTTTTTTTGTTTGTTTATTTAAGAATATTTTTCTGCAAAGACACCATAAGGTATGGGAAGGCTATACCTATTACTTGTTAGTGCTGGTACAGTACCGTATTTTGCTTCATTACTAATTCATACATTCTGTGAATTGACCAGGTCATGGCAACTGAAGCTGCTTCTCCCTATATTACATTACCTGGTGCAGTGGTGAGAGTTCAGACACTCCTCTATCCATGCACCCCAGCTTGCTTCACCAACGTGCTCCAAGACAGTTTGTTCAGTCAAGCATTTTATAACCTGTGAGTGGATCACATTACAGTGCCACTTCCTTTACTTAGTGTCTGTCTCTATGTATTATTGTTACTGCATATTTTTTAATTATCCTCTTCTCTGAAAGTTGGTGCTGGCTGGAGCCCTTTCTACAAAATTGGATCTTGCTGTAGCTATGAAAAAAATTAAGGCGGTGTCACCATCTTGTTAATATTCATATGAATCCTGATTGAATATCAGGCAGTGGTGGTGTGGGGTGCTCTTTGGTCAGAAAATGGCTTGCTGAATGACAGTCCAATATGGAAGATGAAGATGTTCCATGAAGTCAGTTTTAAAGCTTATATTCATGCCTGACTTGCTTAAAGAAATTATCCTTGAGGTATTATGTGGTTAATTATGACTAAGGGGAAATGGGCACTTCCTCTCAATGTGAAGTCTAAGCTGGTTGAGTTTATTACTCAGATTTATTGAGCTTTGTTTCTGCTGACAAGAGAAATCTTAAAACCCTGGATTAATGCCTTCTCTCATTTCCTCCTAGGCATTGATTGATCTCAATATCTGGTATACTCTCATCTTCTGGTTTATTTCCTGCTTTTGTACACCCAAGGCACTACGTAATTCATAGTCTGTTCTTCCAGTGGCTCATTTTCACTACTTCCAAAATGGAGGCAATTATATTTACCCACCTTGGTAAACTGCATTGAGAGCTACACATGAAAAGTTCTAATTCCTTTTCATTATGCCACCTCAGTTAATGAATGGATCACAACACTCTTGCAGGGAAAATAAACAACCTCCATTGCAGTGTTCCCTGCCTTTATCCTGGAACCCTGTAAAGGATCTTCACTGGTCCACGGATCCATCTGGAAATGGAATGTGCAGTCTGAGGAAGTATGCTAGCACAGGGGCCTAGGTGAGGAGAGACATGTTTTGCCCTCCGCTGTGACCACTAGAGTTTTCCAAGGACGTTTCAGGTTCTATTACTTCCATTGTCCCCTCCATAGTGTAGATCCCAATTTAAAGGGAGTTGTAGGGGACAAACATGGCCACCAGGGGACAATTCCCTCATTCATTTCCTCCTCTCCCCACAAATGAAAATATATGGAACAAGATAGATCCATTACAAATTGATCCTCTATCCTAGTGTAGGCACCCCCTACTAGAGGGGCCTCTGAACTTAATTGGGAGTGTTCCAGTTGGGAAGATCCTGAGTGCTGCAATTCAGTCTTGGAGACTACACCTCCCAAGATGCCTTGGGGAAGAGAGATTTCCACAGGATGCTTGGTGGGGAGCTGAGATTCTGGTCAGGGGAGTGGAGATTGATGTGTGCTGCCCTGTCCAAGTCAGGAGCTGCTGCTAAGCTGCTGCTAGAAAGCCAGAAGCTGCTACTGAAAAACTGAGAAACTGCTGGGGCTCGGACCAAGCAGGAAGACATGGAGGCTATTGCTGGGCTTCACTGGAGCCAAGGCAGAGACTGTTGCTGTGCCCAGAGCTGACTGAGGTTAGCCTGTAGTGAAGGCAGCATGAGTAACCACCATCCTAGGACCAACTTCTAGCAGTTTGACTATCATACTTTCAAGGGATTCAGACAGTTCAAACTGAGCCCCAAATTTAGGATTCTGTCAGAGCTTATTTTTACCAAATGTTTAGGCCAAGAGAAATGTTTCCAAGATTAATTTTCCCTTGGCAAGGGGGATTTAAAAAACAACAACGATAACAACACAATTTCCTTTGCTGGTTTGGCAACCCAGTTTGCATCAGTGAACTAATGCAAAAAGAACTGCATTTAAAAAGCACTAGAAACTGACAAACTATAAACTAAAGTGAAAATAAGATGACTATTTATTGTCCAGGTGAGAGAGATAAACTAAGCAAGCATGCTGTAGACAGTGAAAAGCAAATTAGATTAAAAAAATCAAAATAAAAACAAGGTTAACAATTTATGGTGCTATTTGAAAGATATATTTAATTAAAAAATTAAAACTTCCCTTAACTATGATTTCTAATGTGACAGTACAATTTTAAAATTAGTTGGATTATTTAGGGTATTTTTAATGAATATTGAAATGTAATAGTTGTTTCATCCCCCCTTTTTTGGTATTTCAAAGCTCCAGTTAGGTAGTGTGTACTCATCGCCTCAAATCAGTCATTTTTATCTCAATGTACCTTTGCCTCTTGTATTCATTTTTTCCAAATGTCATTGTTCAGGAGGCAGTTTTAGATTATCTGCCTGGACTTTCAGGGAAATTTCAATATATCCATGAACTACTGCGTAATTCATAGCAAAGGCTAATGAATAGACATTAACAACTATACATATTCTTTGAATTTTCTCTGTACTTATATGTGAAGCTATTAAACATTTTGAAAATGAAGTACCATTATGTAACTTTCAGACTTTATGGGCCCAATTCTGCCCTTCATTACACTCATGCAAATCAAATGAAGTAAACTGTGCAGAGTATGGCCCTGTCAGGATAATTTAGAACATAACTAGATGGTTGTCGCGGTAGTTAGCAAATTCTCATGTGGCCAGGAATCATTTTCAGAGCTGTTAGAAAGGGCAAGATCATGTCCCCTAGATCTAGCCTTGGGGGATCAGTTCCACATGGATATCTCACCATTCCATGGCATCCTCCAAGCTGTGAAGATCCTGTGCAGAACTCTGAGAGGTGGTGTTCATATATAGGGAAGGGGTGGTTGGGGAACTGCAATACAAGACCACATTGGGGGAAGGCAGATCTAGAGGAGGACAATATTATGCACCCACTCAATCTTTGGGGGTGGTCTAGAAGAGAGAACACAGCCTGCACCTTTATAATCTTCTCAGTTGACCTGCTCCATGGTAGGTGACCTTCCTTCAAGGCCTGGTAACAAACTAATCCTCCAGCAGAGCTGTGTTGTCAGGGGGGAGTAGGGGCTACCGTCTGTGGCAGAGGTTCATAGATTTTAAGGCCAGAAGGGACCAGTATGATCATCTAGTCAGAGCTCCTGTGTAATACAGGCCAAAGGACTTCCCTGAATTAATTCTTGCTTTAAGGCCAACAGCTGTAGTTGAACTAGGGCATATCTTCTATAAAAATATCCAATCTTGATTTAAAAACTTCCAGTGATGAGGAATCCACTCTAGCCATTGGTAACTTGTTTCAATGGTAATTGCCTTAATTGCCCTCAGGATTAAAAATGTGCTTTTCTGACAGTCTGGTGGCACTTTGAGTTGGTGCATCCTGGTCTGTGGTAAGCTTGCTTCTGATGATGAGCTTGGCAAGGTTGTTATTTGAAGGCCAAAAGAGGGGTTCAGTAAATATTTCTTTCAGGATGTGATACCCATCAAATATGGGTTGTAATTGTTGATGATAATCTGTATGAATTCCAGTGTACGGTGATAAGTGATAAATAGGGGCGTACAGTCACTGTTTTTAGTTTTGTTTTTGTTTTTCCTGTACTGAAGCTGGTTCTTCCAGGGTATTTGAGTGGCCATTTCCATGATGTGATCTGGTGGAGTGCCCTTCTTTAGTGAAGATGGTTTTAAGTGTGTTAAGGTGTATATCCTTGACTTTCTTTTCAGAACAAATTCTGTGGTACCTGAGTGCCTGTCTGTAGATAGCAAGTTTTTTTGGTGTGTTTGGGATGGTTGCTGGAACTGTCCAGGTAAGCATGGTGATTAGTGGATTTCTTGTATATCGTTGTTCATAGGGTTCCATTGTTTAAGTTAATCACAGTATCTATAAAGTTGATGCTAGTATGGGAGTATTCTACAGATAATTTAATGGATGGGTGATGACTGTTGAAGTTGTGGTGGAAATCTATGGGGGACTTTAGGTCTTCTGTCCAGAGGGTGAAAATACCATTGATGTACCTCAGGTAAACCATTGGTTTCTTGGTGCATTTTTTTCAGAAATTCTTCCTCGAGGTGGCCTATGAAGAGTTTGGCACACTGGGGAACCATCCTAGTTCCTATGACTGTTCCCATGTTTTGGACAAAGTGTTTTATATTAAAAGTGAAGTTGTTGTGAGGATGAAATGGATGAGTTTCTCAATGTATTGTGGGTGGATTTCTGAGGATATATCCTCAAATACATTCAAGATAATACACAACACTTGGAAATTATTCATTACTCCCCCGATCTTTGTGTAATCTAAAATTGATCAGTGATGATTTTAAGTTTTCCTTCCAGGTACTGATAAAAGTGTTTAATAGCATAGGGCCAAGAACCAATTCCTGTGGGACCCATGAGAAACACACTCACTCAATGATGATTCTCCAATTACAATTATATTTTGAGATCTATTTGATATCAAGTTTTTCATCCACTTAATGTGTGACATGTTAATTCTGTATCATTCTAGTTTCTTAATAAAAATATAGCCTAACAGAAGTCTTGGTAAATTACATCAACACTTTTACCTTTATCAATCACATTTATAGTCTGATCAAAACTATATCAAGTTAGACATGATCTATTTTCTATAAAGTCAATTTGATTGACATTAATTGTATTACTCTCCTTTAATTGTTTAATAATCAATTTCTGTATCAGCAATTCCATTACTTTGTCCAGGATCAGTGAAAGGCTGACAGATTTATGATTACCTAGGAAGTTCCATTTACCCTTTTTAATTTTGGGCACAATGTTAGCTTTCTTCTGTTCCTCTGAAACTACCCCAATGTTCTAAAACACCTTAAAATCATTTAAAAGAACAGGAGTACTTGTGGTAACTTAGAGACTAACAAATTTATTTGAGCATAAGCTTTCGTGGGCTATGCTCAAATAAATGTGTTAGTCTCTAAGGGCTGGTCCACACTAGGGGCAGGGATCGAACTAAGATACGCGACTTCAGCTACGCGAATAGCGTAGCTGAAGTCGAAGTATCTTAGTTCGAATTTGGCGCGCTTACCTTGCGTCCGCGCGGCGCGCGATCGACGTTCGCGGCTCCCACGTCGACTCCGGTAACTCCGCTCGCCCTGCAGGAGTACCGGAGTTCGAAGTAGCGCGTTCGGGGATCGATTTATCGCGTCCAGACAAGACGCGATAATTCGATCCCCGATAGTTCGATGGCTACCCGCCGATTTCGGCGGGTAGTGTAGACGTAGCCTAAGGTGCCACAAGTACTCCTGTTCTTTTTGCAGATACAGACTAAGACGGCTGCTACTCTGAAACCTTAAAATCATTAACAGTCCAGTAGTTCCTGAGCCAGATATTTTAAAACTCTTGGATGGAAGTTTTCCACATTATTATTGAGATTCTACTATAATGGGGAGTATCATAGTTAAGGTTCCTATTGTTCTTAATATACAAACTTTTTCTTACTTTTTTTTTAAATTTCCCCTGATGTTCCTTGTGTCCTGTTGCTTCCTTCTCAGTTTTCTATATTTCCTAGTGACTAATTCATATGTATTGCCATAAACTTCTTTTTTAAATAAAAAATGCTGTTTTCAAATCCTTTCTAAAACAGTCTTTTTAAAAGCATAGCCTTCTTTCTCATTTGTGCCATTGTGGCTTATGGTCATCTAATAAAATATTCTTAAACTATAATTCACATGTTTCTGTTTAAATTTTTCCTTTAATCTGAATGGACTTAAAATTGTTTTCAATGTTGTGAAACTGGCCCTTTTAAAGCACCAAGTGTATATATGTCTGGTTGGGACTTGCTTACCTGTGTTCCAACTTTAAATTGGAAACTATCATCTATAGTTTTTAGAAATTCCAAGCGTGTTTTAATACTGGCGGCATATGTTGGCCAGATTGCTGTCCCCCATTATAATACAACTATTTTCTGCTACACATTACAGGTAGGTAGGTGTATAAGAAGAAAATAATTCTGTTCTCTAGTTTGATTTGGTGGTCTGTAGCAGACATCAACTACTACCATAACTTTATCTGTTAGGACATTGATCCATAAGCATTTAAGATACTGACAATTCAGTAAGTTGACTTGGAAACAGGTATGCCATTTTTCACAGAGTGTCATTTCCTTCTCCTTTTGCCCACTTGATCTTTCCTAAACAGGTTATAATAATTGATTTAACATCCCAATCATGTGAATATTCCCACCAGGTTTCAGTAATAACAACTAGATTGAATTTGAACTAATACATTAACAATTTCAATTCTTCTTGCTTTTTACACACGGTTCTTGTATTGGTATACAGGCAATTAAAGAACTTCTTTCTTCATATCCCTAGGTACCTTGCTTAATTTTCTTCTCAACGTCTTGATTTTGTGCTTAATGAGCGTTTATTTATTCCTCCTTTCCTTCTTTCTCTTTTGTTGATAGTTTAATGCACCCCTAACCAGTCTGTCTTTTAGAAGAATGGTCCCCCTTTTACTAAGATAGAGGCCATCCAAACTGTGCATTCCACTCTTCCCATAGAAGATGGACCAATATTCCACAAAACCAAAAACTACTTACCTAGCCAGTGATTCTCTGGCCTTGGCACTGGGAAGAGAGTACACAGTCCTATTGTCCATCTGTCCCTGGTAAAACATTCCTTCCATTTTTAGCATAGAATCTCTGAGAAGGAGCATTTGTCTTCTGTGGATGGATGATCTTTTGTGGGCACATTTGATAGCCTTGTGGTTTGGGTTCTCCATTCCTTCAGAGATATTTTCTTCAGTTTCCACTCTGAGAACATGACAAAAATTGGCTACTTCTAGCTATGTGGAATTCCTCCTGGTCTTTATCTGTCTCATAGCCAGCTCATCCTCCTTTAAATCCACCCATGCAGAATGCTCCCTAATCCTCTTGCTTCTGATTGTTTAAAAACCACCAATTTTCCTCTTTGAAATTCACTGTTCCTGCCTCTCAGTTGCCAATTCCTTTCTTACTTGAATCTGAATGATGCTTCCCGAATCTGGTTGTTCAAGTATTCCTCAGTTTCTCTGATGTTTTGTAGTATGTGTACTTATCCTGACAAACCATTTTGTTCTTCCTGCATTTCATACAGTGAAAATCCCTTCTGGCTTCAGCAGGAAATAAAACATAACACATTTGTTGCAGGTCAAAACATTGTTCCATTGCTAGCCATCACAATATTGAACATAGAACTGCAACTAGAAAGAAAGCCTCTCACAGTCCCTCCTGTAAAACTCCAAAACTACCAAGAGTTCACCTGACAAACTGATATATAGATATAGATATAGATAAGTTTTGCTTTCTAGCTCCATAACTGAGGAATTAACATATTGGAGACTTCACACACTGAGGCTAAACACAGATTTAAGGGTCCCAGCCATAATGTTGCCATAAAGACACAAACAGACCCATTTCACGTAAGGCCTCTGCAAGGATGGACTTGGATTTCCACTGTTTCCCTGAGGAACTCCTGGTGCCAGGGTGGGCCCATGACCTTTTGTGAAAGTGACAAAGACCTTGCCCACAGTTATTTGAATATTGTAAAATAAAGTACTATGATTAAAACTAGTAAACATTTTGACTAAACAGCTTTCCATTGAAATATGCATTTTCATCATAATCAAAACATTTTGTTGGAATGTATCTATCTTGATCAAATTTTCAAAGGGAAAAAGCCAGAACATTTCTTTTTGACTTTCCTATTTTGATAATGTCAAAATGTTTCATTTCAATAATGTTGAAATTTTGAAATGTTTTGTTTTGTATGCCTCTCTTTTTGATTCTTTTCATTTTCACTTTTGTATTATATTAAATATTAATTTATATATTATATTTAATTATAATAGAATATAAAAGTTAAAAGAAAGCATTTTGACAGTATTGAAATAAAATGTTTCACTAGTTCCAAATGAGATTTTTCAGAATTTTCATTCTGCAGGAAATTTTTAAATTATCGGCTTTCATGTAGACTGCAGCTGTAAAACCTGACCAAGTAAAGTTCACCCAAGTTTCTATGAACAACCCAATTTGTGTGCAAATTGCAAGCTATACATTCATAAAATGCTTCAAGTTCCTATAGGTGAAAAATCCAGTGAATGCATGCCCATGAATACAAACTCTCAGGTTCCTACTCACAGCATGTTGTGAATTCATAGGTATTTCCTCTTTGTTTGCTTTAGTTTGCAGGATCTCTTTTATAGCCAACACATTACTGAATCTGACTTGTCCACTGCTCTTAGAATCATGTGACTGAAGATATACAAGTCCAAGTTATATACAATAATGAGAGAGGCAATAAGGCTCTTCTCCACAATAGGGAAACCACAGATGTTTTAGAGCAGGAGTTCTCAAACTGAGGGTCAGAACCCCTCAGGGGGTCACGAGCTTATTACCTGAGGTGTCGCAAGCTGTCAGCCTCCACCCCAAGCCCTGATTTACCTCCAGCATTTATAATTGTGTTAAATATATAAAAAAGTGTTTTTAATTTATTAGGGGGGTTGCACTCAGAGGCTTGCTTTGTGAAAGGGGTCACCAGTACAAAAGTTTGAGAACCACTGTTTTAGAGAATAAAATGTATTTTAGTGACAGAATGTAAGTGTAAAAATAAAGCAATGGGAACCAAAAAGGAAAAATGAGGACATTCCCACAGACATGAAGATGGTTTTACATATAATTGAGCTGCTTAATCCAACTATTATTCAGCTAGTATACAAAAACATTAAACAAATGAGACACAGACACATCTGATATGATCATTGACACCATGGTGGATGAAATGTACTGGCTATTAAAGCCTCTCTCCTCCTAACCTCATGCTCTCCAGTTATCTATGGAGTAATACATTTCAGTCTGAGGGCACAAAAATTGAGATATCAGTAGAAAATAAATACATTAGCTCTTGTAAAGGTGGGAAATATTTTCATTTTATATTTGAAAACAAATAAGTCAGACAAGTCCTAAAGGAAATACAGAAGGTAATAAATATAAGAGGCACTGTCTCCTAAAATCAGTCAAACACAATGTCTGGGAGTAGGCAGGGATGAAAGCACATAATATGTTCTGATGGGGTGGCAGTAGTGAAAATTCATTAGTCTTATAGGAGATGTTTACACTGCAATAAAAATCCCATTGCACTGAAATTCAGAGCTCAGGTCAATTGTTACTTACAAATTTAGAGTTTATTCTTCACAGCACTAGTAGTTGTTTTCCTTTAACATAATGTGAACATAACATCTCTGCTGGGCATACTATAGCTGGAACCCGGATATAAAAGGTTGCAATTCAGTTCAGTCAGGGCTGAACACCAAAGAAAATGGAGGTGCGGTGAAGGTTCCTGCAGAGGGACTGCTGACACACTACTGGATGGGGAGGCCACACTGTGATGACCAGCACCTGCCGGGCACCGGACGCTGCAGAGGGAGGAGAGGCCATGGGACCCCCAAGAGGAACAATAGGAAGTAACCCAGGGATACTTAATGGGGAACTGGTCATAGAACCTGGGTTTGGCTCAGCATGTTTCTGAAGGATCCCTGCTGAGTAGGTGGTGGGAAGGAAAGGACAAGTAGTAACAGGCTTAAATTACAGCAGGGGAACTTTAGTTAGGGAAACGCTTTCTAACTGTAAGGGTAGTTAAGCACTGGACCAAATGGAAGGTTGTGGAATCCAGCAGAGGTTTTTAAGAACAGGTTAGACAAACACCTCTCAGGGATGCTCTAAATCAGGGTTGGCAACCTTCGGCACGTGGCCCATCAGGATGATCCGCTGGCGGGCCGTGAGACATTTTGTTTATGTTGACCGTCTGCAGGCACGGCTCCCCACAGCTCAGGGTGGCCGCAGTTTGCCGTTCCCAGCCAATGGGAGCTGCGGGAAGCGGCAGCCAGGACGTCCCTTCGGCCTGCCGCTTCCCGCAGCTCCCATTGTCCGGGAACGGCAAACTGCGGCCACTGGGAGCTGCGGAGGGCCGTGCCTGCGGATGGTCAGCGTAAACAAAATGTCTCACGGCCGTCCAGTGGATTACTTGATAGGCCCACGTGCCAAAGATTGCTGGTCCCTGTTCTAAATAATACTTAGTCCTCCCTCAATGCAGGGGACTGGACTAGACTGACCTATTGAAATCCCTTCCAGCCCTACATTTCAATGATTCTATAAGTAAATCACACTGTTAATGTGTTTCAGAAATCATAGTCCTATACAGTGCATTATCCCATGGTGTAGACAAGCCCTAACACTTTTTTTCTCATTTTCAAATGTTCTTTTGCATTTAAGGCAGGTTTTTTCTCTTCTCTGTCACTGACTTTAGTGCGTGCTGGTTCAAACCCATAGGCAGCATTAAATTCTATCATGATAGATCATGAAATATCAAATTTTAAAACTATTCTTGATCTCTCAGATTTGCAGTACTTTTTTTTGGCAATGGCCCAGGACTCAAATACAATGAGTCCTAGTCCTCAGACCAATGCAATTTTTGAATCCTTCCAACCATAGGACTGTATTATGGTATCCGTTTTGAAGCAGAATAACCCTAGTATGGTGTTCCCATGACTTATTTCTCCATTGTTTGGTTTTCTAATTTTGTCTTGTTTGGGTGTCATAAGATACAGCCCTATCTTTACAGGATGCTATTTCTGTCCTAAACACTTTCCAATGATCAAGGCAATACTAAAATATGATTTTATGTAGATTCCAGATCCAAAAGCAATGTTATCTGAAGTTTACAAAATCTAAATCCAATTAGAAAAATACAGGTTTTATAAAACAACACAATTTTCCCTGGAAGCTGAAAGACCCAACCAGATGATTCCTTATTTTTCAGGCATTATTTCTCTGAATTCATGGCATGCTGCAATGCAGCATAATACTTTAGGTTTAGATTATACAACTCTGTTTCTAACTTGAGGAACAATAAGCATGATTAGAATCGAATGGGAAAATATATATGGCAAATCCACAATTACTGGAAACAGTTTTCAACCACAGAACAGTAGATTCTAAAAATGTAATACTCCATTAAACTATTATTGGGCTTTCTATTTGCTTTATGTAAAATTTTGACTCCATTGGCTGTATCCTTGACTTGTGTGATTCACAATGCTATGACATTCTGTTAATACTTTATGAATGGCCAGTGAAAAAAATAGAGAATTTTTGCCAAATTGTAAACATTGAAAAAACGAATGAAATGCATTTATCAATGTTTTAAAATAGAAGAGGCCAATTATATTTGGACATGCTCAGGAGGATGAATATTTTCCCCCTGTAATGGTTAGTTGTAAGACTACACTGAAGAAAATGTGGAATAGTGGTAGCAATGTTCTCATGATATTAAGTATCCTATATAGTGTATTGAGTTTCCAGTATATTTATTATATATGTATATATGTTCAGTTATCATTTGAGTTATGTTTCAGTTTTACTAGGCTACTGAAAGTAATGTTGAATATACACAACTATTGGAAATTGTGACGTGTCTAACGTTTTCCTTTTCCACTATTCATTATTATTACTGTCTTATCACATATACATATGTGAATTCCCTTGATCATCCTCTTCTCTGCATTATTCCAGTTTGAATTAATCTTTCTTGAATTGCTATAGATAGCTAACATGCCATCAGTCCAGTACGAGAGAGAGTCTAGAAGAAAAAAAAACTCATACAAGTGCTGAAAGGTCGGACTGGGGTGAAAATAATTGCAGATGATATGCTCATTGTAGGTGAAGGAAGCAATAAAAAAGAAGCTGAATCAGACCATGACAGAAAACAGCAAGCTTTTCTACAGCAATGCAGGTTCAATAACATAAAACTCAGTACAGAATAAATGCTACTTAAATAGCATGAGGGGGCATGCATTGCACATCTGCTCATAGCAGAGGGACTGAAAGCAGGTCCCAACAAGATCAAAGCAGTCAGACATGCCAACTCCAGTGGATGAAAAAGGGTTACAGTGCTTCAGAAGATTGGCAAGTTTTCTGTCCAAGTTCTGTCCATACCCAGCTGCAGTAGTGGAACCAATACATCAGTTCATAGGGAGGTCCCGAACAGTAAGAATTTAAAACACTGAAATAAATGATAAANCCAGGCACCCGATGCTGCAGAGGGAGGAGAGGCCATGGGACCCCCAAGAGGAACAATAGGAAGTAACCCAGGGATACTTAATGGGGAACTGGTCATAGAACCTGGGTTTGGCTCAGCATGTTTCTGAAGGATCCCTGCTGAGTAGGTGGTGGGAAGGAAAGGACAAGTAGTAACAGGCTTAAATTACAGCAGGGGAACTTTAGTTAGGGAAACGCTTTCTAACTGTAAGGGTAGTTAAGCACTGGACCAAATGGAAGGTTGTGGAATCCAGCAGAGGTTTTTAAGAACAGGTTAGACAAACACCTCTCAGGGATGCTCTAAATCAGGGTTGGCAACCTTCGGCACGTGGCCCATCAGGATGATCCGCTGGCGGGCCGTGAGACATTTTGTTTATGTTGACCGTCTGCAGGCACGGCTCCCCACAGCTCAGGGTGGCCGCAGTTTGCCGTTCCCAGCCAATGGGAGCTGCGGGAAGCGGCAGCCAGGACGTCCCTTCGGCCTGCCGCTTCCCGCAGCTCCCATTGTCCGGGAACGGCAAACTGCGGCCACTGGGAGCTGCGGAGGGCCGTGCCTGCGGATGGTCAGCGTAAACAAAATGTCTCACGGCCGTCCAGTGGATTACTTGATAGGCCCACGTGCCAAAGATTGCTGGTCCCTGTTCTAAATAATACTTAGTCCTCCCTCAATGCAGGGGACTGGACTAGACTGACCTATTGAAATCCCTTCCAGCCCTACATTTCAATGATTCTATAAGTAAATCACACTGTTAATGTGTTTCAGAAATCATAGTCCTATACAGTGCATTATCCCATGGTGTAGACAAGCCCTAACACTTTTTTTCTCATTTTCAAATGTTCTTTTGCATTTAAGGCAGGTTTTTTCTCTTCTCTGTCACTGACTTTAGTGCGTGCTGGTTCAAACCCATAGGCAGCATTAAATTCTATCATGATAGATCATGAAATATCAAATTTTAAAACTATTCTTGATCTCTCAGATTTGCAGTACTTTTTTTTGGCAATGGCCCAGGACTCAAATACAATGAGTCCTAGTCCTCAGACCAATGCAATTTTTGAATCCTTCCAACCATAGGACTGTATTATGGTATCCGTTTTGAAGCAGAATAACCCTAGTATGGTGTTCCCATGACTTATTTCTCCATTGTTTGGTTTTCTAATTTTGTCTTGTTTGGGTGTCATAAGATACAGCCCTATCTTTACAGGATGCTATTTCTGTCCTAAACACTTTCCAATGATCAAGGCAATACTAAAATATGATTTTATGTAGATTCCAGATCCAAAAGCAATGTTATCTGAAGTTTACAAAATCTAAATCCAATTAGAAAAATACAGGTTTTATAAAACAACACAATTTTCCCTGGAAGCTGAAAGACCCAACCAGATGATTCCTTATTTTTCAGGCATTATTTCTCTGAATTCATGGCATGCTGCAATGCAGCATAATACTTTAGGTTTAGATTATACAACTCTGTTTCTAACTTGAGGAACAATAAGCATGATTAGAATCGAATGGGAAAATATATATGGCAAATCCACAATTACTGGAAACAGTTTTCAACCACAGAACAGTAGATTCTAAAAATGTAATACTCCATTAAACTATTATTGGGCTTTCTATTTGCTTTATGTAACATTTTGACTCCATTGGCTGTATCCTTGACTTGTGTGATTCACAATGCTATGACATTCTGTTAATACTTTATGAATGGCCAGTGAAAAAAATAGAGAATTTTTGCCAAATTGTAAACATTGAAAAAACGAATGAAATGCATTTATCAATGTTTTAAAATAGAAGAGGCCAATTATATTTGGACATGCTCAGGAGGATGAATATTTTCCCCCTGTAATGGTTAGTTGTAAGACTACACTGAAGAAAATGTGGAATAGTGGTAGCAATGTTCTCATGATATTAAGTATCCTATATAGTGTATTGAGTTTCCAGTATATTTATTATATATGTATATATGTTCAGTTATCATTTGAGTTATGTTTCAGTTTTACTAGGCTACTGAAAGTAATGTTGAATATACACAACTATTGGAAATTGTGACATGTCTAACGTTTTCCTTTTCCACTATTCATTATTATTACTGTCTTATCACATATACATATGTGAATTCCCTTGATCATCCTCTTCTCTGCATTATTCCAGTTTGAATTAATCTTTTTTGAATTGCTATAGATAGCTAACATGCCATCAGTCCAGTACGAGAGAGAGTCTAGAAGAAAAAAAAACTCATACAAGTGCTGAAAGGTCGGACTGGGGTGAAAATAATTGCAGATGATATGCTCATTGTAGGTGAAGGAAGCAATAAAAAAGAAGCTGAATCAGACCATGACAGAAAACAGCAAGCTTTTCTACAGCAATGCAGGTTCAATAACATAAAACTCAGTACAGAATAAATGCTACTTAAATAGCATGAGGGGGCATGCATTGCACATCTGCTCATAGCAGAGGGACTGAAAGCAGGTCCCAACAAGATCAAAGCAGTCAGACATGCCAACTCCAGTGGATGAAAAAGGGTTACAGTGCTTCAGAAGATTGGCAAGTTTTCTGTCCAAGTTCTGTCCATACCCAGCTGCAGTAGTGGAACCAATACATCAGTTCATAGGGAGGTCCCGAACAGTAAGAATTTAAAACACTGAAATAAATGATAAACGGATGCACCTATGCGAAAGTACTATCTGCTAAGAGAGCCACTGACATGCCAGTGTGATGCTTTGGAGAAAGGCTTAGGTGTAGCTCTTTTGCAGGAGCAACTGCTTGCTTATACCAGCTGTCAAGGCTGATTCCCCACTCTAGCACTTTGAGTGCAGAAGGTGGGGGCCAGCAAGGATTCTAAAAATTAATATCGGCCACTCCAGGCTTATATTAAACTCCCAAGGCTACAGCTTTTTCTGACCGTGGATGGGTAGATGCTGCCATCATCCAAGTGCAAAACCCCTTTGAGAACCCAGGAAGGCGCACTTGGGAATTCCTTTCTGTGGGATACCCTCAAGCTCTTTCACCCCCCCTTCTGGGGTAGAGCTGAGAAAGAAAAACAAAGGAAATCATATGTTGCCACCAGCTAATTAAACAATGTGTGCACAAACCTCTAAGGATACAAAAATCAAATTCTGTTCTTAAAAAAGGCAAATTTGGTTTCTTGACCCATCTGGTGTCCAAGGTACATTACCTGTTTAGGCCTATTTGACATTTTTTGGCCTTAACGGTTAATCCTGCCTCCCTTATGTGCTGGAAGACAGCTTGGAGGTGTTCCTGGTGTTCTTCCCATGAATCTGAGAATATAGCCACATCAAATTCCCCAAATCAAGCCAGAAGGTTATCTACCAGTCTCTGGAAGGTGGCGGGTGCATTTCGCAGTCTGAAAGGGAGCACATTAAATTCATACAGCCCTACATGGGTGATGAAGGCTGACCTTTTCTTGGGTGGGTCATCTAGCGGCACTTGCTAGTACCCCTTAGTTAAGTCTAAGGTGGAGATGAATTGGGCACTGTGACGTTATGAGTGTAATATAATATCTCATGACAGGGCCAGAAAGAGTTAATTAACTCACAGAATAACCTGACCTAGGGATGAACCTTAAAAACTGGTTAGAAAGATAGGTAAATAAATAAAGCTTTAAAACGCAAGTCTGCATTGTTAGAGATCTCAAGGGTAAATGTTTGCTCAGGTCTTGTGGTGTCAGCAAACAAGTCTTGTCTATATGTCTCTTTAAAGGTTGTAGTAACCTGTAGCTGAACTGTTTAATGGATAAATTACCCTGTGCTAATTGCCATGATGTTTAGAGGAAGGAGAATTAAGCCTGTTGTTTTCTCAGGCCAAAAGGCTGCTGAAAATGTATAAGAACCCTGGGACATGATCATACATCATCTCAGATCTGCTTTGGTTTCAAGAGGGAGGAACCTTAAGCCATAAGGATTGAGATCCCCAGTCTTTGACTGGAGCCACCCTGAATATGGACATTGGACTATAACCTATGGACTATTTCTAAAAGGACTTTTGGCAACTACAAGCTCACCTCTGCTATGTATCTAAACCTCAAGAATTGAATTCAAGTCTGTCTGTATATTGATCTTTTAACCAACACTCTCTCTCTTTTCTTTTTTAATAAATTTTAGCTTAGTTAATAAGAATTGACTATAGCGTGTATTTTGGGTAAGATCTAAGTTATAATTGAACCTGGGTATGTGGCTGATCCTTTGGGATTGGAAGAACCTATTCTTTTATATGATGAGATAAGATTCTCAGTAATCATCATCATATCTGACAGGTGTGTCTGGACGGAGGCCTGAGGCTGGGTACTTTAAGGGAACTGCGTTGTTTGGACTTCTGAGTAACCTGTATGGTAATATAGAAGTTGTTTTGTGCTGGCTTGGAAAATCTAAGTATTGGAATATCCACCAGCGTTTGGGGTTTGTCTGCCCCGTTTTGTTTGCAGTTCACCCTGATTGAGTGACCTCAGCTGGCTCCAACAGGCAGCACCGTCACAGGCACATCCCAGTTTCTTCAATAGCTCATCTGTGCATGGCATTGGATAATTTTCTGGGTGGGTTACAGCAGTTAGCTTTTGGTAGTCCATGAAAAAGCGGATTTCCCCATTGGGTTTGGGAACCAGAATCACTGGAGAGGCCCATGCGGTCTCAGAGGGGTGGATTACACCCATCTGTAACATGTCCTTGATCTCCCTTTCTATTGCGGTTTGGGTTTGAGGAGTCATCTGGTAGGGTTGGGCTCTAATTGGACGAGCATCACCTGTGTTAATGGAGTGGTATGCCCATTCTATTCGTCTTGGGCTTGCTGAAAACAGTGGCACAAAGCTGGTGCACAGCTCCTAGATTTGCTGTTGTTGCTTACGCCCAGGGGTTATGGAAAGGCTCACCTCTTCTACACCACCATTGCTTTTTTCTTCATAGTAGACTCCTTCAGGCCACTAAGCATCGTCTCTCTCCTGGGTTGTAAACCGGAGAACCTTGATTTCTCAGGAATAAAAGGGCTTTAGAGAATTAACATGGTGTACTTTAGGTTTTAGGGTAGGGTCTGGGAACGCTATGAAGTAATTAACAGCTCCCAGGCACTCTCGGACCATAAATGCCCCCTCCCACGACGCTTCCATCTTATTGGCCCGGAGCGCTTTTAGGACCATGACTTGGTCACCTACTCTGAAAGAATGCTGTCTGGTATGTTTATCATACCAGGCCTTTTGCTCTTGTTGAGCATCCTGTAGGTTTTTTCGAGCAAGGGCTAGAGACTCCTTGAGGCTGTTTTGCAGGTTGGTTATAAAGTCCAAAATGTAAGTTCCTGGAGAAGATGTAAACCCCTCCCATTGCTGCTTTACCAACTGTAATGACCCCTTAAGTTTGTGGACATAAACGAGTTCAAAGGGTGAAAATCCAAAACTTGGATGTGGTACAGCACTGAAGGCAAAGAGCAACTGCTGCAACACTAGGTTCCAATCATTGGAGTGCTCATTCATGAATTTACGTATCATGGCCCCCAAAGTCCCACTAAACTTTTCCACTAGGCCATTTGTTTGATGGTGGTAAGGGGTGGCAACCAAGTGGTTCACCTCTTGAACTTCCCAAAGACGTTTCATGGTCCCTGCCAGAAAGTTAGTTCCTGAATCCATAAGGATGTCTGAGGGCCAACCTACCCTGGCAAAAATGTCTGCCAATGCCTGGCTTACGTTTTTAGCCCTGGTGTTGCTTAGAGCTACTGCTTCCGGCCATCGGGTGGCAAAATCCATGAAGGTCAGTATGTATAGCTTTCCTCTGGGTATCTTCTTAGAGAAAGCTTTCCCATCCTCTGGCACACCTCACAAGACCGGACATAGGTAAAAACATCCTTGCCCATTCCCTCCCAGTGGAATGACTTCTGCAAACAATCCTTGATACTGTTCACCCCAGCATAGCCACTTGGGTGATCATGGGCTAAGCTCAAGAGCTTTTCCCTATACTTAGTTGGAATTACCAACTGTCTCTGAGGATGCCAGTCCTCCTTGTGCCCACCAGAAAGGGTTTTCTTGTATATGAGTCCTCCTTCTACAACAAACCTGGACCTATTGGAAGACCTGAGAGGTGGTGGGTCGCTTCATGCCACCATCCAAGCTCTCTTGAGGCTTTCATCCACTTCCTGCTCTGCCTGAAACTGCTTCCTTGATATTGGAGACATTAGTTCCTCGCTGGGTTATGGACTTGGGCTTGGTCCCATTGGAAGTGATTCAGGTGATAGGGTTGTCTCCGTCGATTGTGAACTGCTCTCCGCTGGTGCACTAGGTTGTATTTCAGGCTCCAGTTGAGCTTCTTTCTCCAGGTTAGCTGCTGCTGCAGGTGCAGGCTCTATGGCGCCCTTTGGTGCTGGCTCCCCTGACTCTGGTTGGGTGGCAAGCATGGGCTTTGGAGCTGATTGCTCCACCAGTTCCGATCCTTGGTCTGGTTCTGGCTGAGTCCCAGGAACTGGATCTACAACTGCTGCCATAGACTTTGGTCTGGGGCCTGGTTCCACAATCTCAGACTGGGTCCCCGGGCCTGTGGTATCAGGGGACACAGACTGGGTTCTTGTAGGAGGCTTAGGAATGGGGTTAGGTGTGGAGGCCTGTTTAGCCTGGCTGCGGTTGACCATCCCCACCCTTTTTGTTAGCCTTACATGGTTGTCTAAGCTTTCTCCCAGCAGCATGGAAATGGGATAATCATCATAGACTGCAAAAGTCCATATTCCTGACCGGCCCCTGTACTGGACCAGCAACTTGGCTGTAGGCAAGTTAAAAGAGTTGGCCTTAAAGGGTTGCGCCATTACTTGGGCCTCTGGGTCTATGAATTTGGGGTCCACCAGGGATTGGTGGATAGCTGACACCTGTGCTCCAGTGTCTCGCCACACAGTAATATTCCTCCCACCCACACTCACAGTTTCCCTTCGCTCTGGGGGTATTTGCAAGGCAGTTGGGCCTGAAGGCTCTCTGTGGGACCCCGCAGTGAAGAGTTGCAGTTAGCTGGTGCTTTGGGGGCAGTTGGCCTTCATATGCTCCAGCTTATTACATTTAAAGCATCACTCAGCTGACTGTAGGCTGGGGCGAGGTGGGTGGTTGAAGAGTAGGGTGGTAGGACAAGAGGGCATCTGGGGTTTCCCTGGCTGTGTGTGGGGGCTCCTCCTTGCGAGGTGGGGCCTTGGGATGACTCCGATGGTGGGGTGTTGTCTCGGGTTCACCTCCTGGTATCCACACCAACTGCTAGTAGCTTTCTTCTTTTCCGCCACCTCCACCCATTTTGCTTCGATCTCCCCCACCTTGATTACTGTTTTGGTCTTCCCATCTAGCACGTACCTTTCTATTTCCTCAGAAACACCCTCTAAGAACTGTTCCATTTGTATTAGGAGAGACAGATCTTCCAGAGACTTAACATTTGCTTCTGATATCCAGGCATCCCAATTTTTTACAATGTGGAAGGCATATCGGGAAAATGCCACATCTGGTTTCCACCTTAGGGCTCTGAACCGCCAACGGGCATGCTCGGGTGTTAGTCCTAATTCTAGCCTTTTGTTTAAAAAGTTCATACTCGTTCATGTGTCTTTAGGCATTTCAGATGCGACCTCTGCTAAGGGTCCACTGAGTTGTGGCCTCTGCTTCACAATATACTGGTGTGGAGGGATGTTGTACCCAAGGCAGCCCCTTTCAAAATTTTCTAAGAAAGCCTCTGTATCCTCGACTACCTTGTATGTGGGGAATTTCTTGGAATGGGGAGTGGTAACTGGAGAAGGACTGTTAGGGCTACCTGGTTGACCCAGCTTAGCCTTTTCCAGCTCTAAGCACTTCAGCTCCGTTTCCGCCTCCAAGCACTTCGCCTCCAAGTAGTTCGCCTCTCTCTTCTCCTCTGCCTCTGCCTCCAAGTGCTTCATCTCTAGGAAGAAATTCCTTTCTTCCACAGTTAGAACTCACTCTGGGTTAAGGGCATCCCTCCATCTTGGCACCAGGATCTCGGGTGGGAGAGGGCTGACCCTTCCCTCCTGGGAAGTCTCCCCTCCCTGCATTTCTGTCATGGAGCTTGATCTGGGCTTGATCTGGGACTGTCTTCTCCATGACATGCCACTTTGGGAGGACTGGCTGCTCTCGGGTTTTGGTGCCCGACCACAACCTCATGCACAGGGATGCCCTACTCTAGCCTAGCTATTTCATTTCCGGGAATCTAGAAAAGAAAAAATAAATAAACTGCTTGTTGGACTCCCTGGCATTGCCGGCTGAATCCTCTGTGTGCCTGTTCCCCCTCAGGCAGCAAAGAAAAGAAAAGAGAACAAAAAGAAAAAACTCCCTGGCTTTGCAGGCAGCCGAAAGGAAAAATGTGTCCTTTTAAAATCCTGAGGTCTGTGCTTCTGGTTCAAAATGATCCCACCGCTCTGCCACCATATCAAGGCTGATCAACTCTGGCATTTTGAGTGCAGAAGGTGGGGCCCCGCAAGGATTCTAAAAATTAATTCTGTCCTATCCAGTCTTATATTAAACTCCCCAGGGTACAGCTTTTCTCTAACCTTGGATTCTGCCACCACCCAACTGCAAAACTCCTTTGAGAACACAGGAAAGCGTACTTGGGAATTCCTTCCTGTGGGGTACCCTCAAGCCCTTTCACCCCCCCTCCCAGGGAAGAGCTGAGAAAGAAAAACAAAGGAAATCAGAGGTTGCCACCAGCTAATTAAACAACATGTGCACCTCTGAGGACACAAACATCAAATTCTGTTCTTAAAAATGGTAAATTTTATTAAAAACAAAAAGAAATAAAATATATCTGGAAACTCAGTCTATTGCTGGATTTAATAAAAAACCACTTACAAGAATTAAACATCAATTAATCAATGTTCTTGAGGTCCAGCTTAAAGGTTACAAGCAAAACAAAAGCATGTGTGGTTAGCATAGAGGAGTCCAGAAGCCATAAAGAAATAAAAGGAGATAAACCTGATCGCAACTTCCTAGACATTTCCTGATCTACTTACATATTTGGGGTTTCCAATGAGTAGTTTCTAGGTATGATACAAATGATTTTTCAGACCTGGCCCCAAGTTTCTTACAGCATAGTTCCAGCCCTGTCTTCCTCTCCCCAAGAACAACAACAGACAGACAAAAGGGGAGACTTGTTTCAATTTTTAAAAAGTTCTAGCCTTCCCATTGGCTCTTTTGGCCAGGTGCCCACACACTTCCTTTTACCTATGCATCGCTTTTAACTCTTTACAAGTAAAGCAAGTATAGAACAGCTACTAAGAGGGATTTTTTAGCTAACTGGCTGGCTTGGTCCATAAAAGGAACTACCCCCCAAACCCCCCTTCACTTATCACACCAGCAAAATCCTGTCAGAGAGTAAGCAGGGGTACACCCAAAAAGTAATACAACTTCTGGCTGTGCTATTTGGAGTGAAGCAATTCCATCAGTCCCTCTATTGCTACCTACTAATAGTGGAATCAGACTACACACATCTAGTGACAGGCATGGCAAAGCCCCTTCTTAGTGCTCCAAAAAGACTGCAGTGCATGTTAATGAACCTCCAGCGCTACCACCTAAAGAGCAGATATTGTTCAGGACAGTTACTGATGTTAGCTGAGCAGGGCATATATAGACAACATCACTGAGTTGGGGGAAGGGGATCAGAGCATTGAATCCATTAAAATGCTGCAGTTTCCTAGTTACAGCAGTGAAACTGATGGAAATGAAAGCAACTATGGAAAAGGACATCCAATTACAGTCAGTCAAGAGAGAAATACTAGCAGGGTGTTCAGAAGACACATGTCAGGTACCATTAGGATCAGAACCATATTTTAAACTAAAGATGACTTGAGTGTGAAGGATGGACTTATATTTTAGGGCTGAGAGCTGTTGTCACCACTTCATTATGTAAGGATGTCATGTACAAAATACGTACCTCAGACCTGGGTATTTACCACTGTCTTAGATAGTTTGAATGGGCATTTTACTGGGCAGGAATGAATACACAACTCCTTTCCTTTGACAGAAGGGTTGTGTGATAACCACTAGAGAGAGACTCTGTTACCACATGAGCAGTCCATGAGGTACAAGAAAAGGTGGTAAAGACTATTCAAACTTTTGGGAAGTTGGTGTACTGCCTGCTACAAAAAGCCAGTCAGAGACTGGCAAACCAAAGGCCCACTGTGTGAGATATATCATTCTGGACACTGCATTCACCAACCAACCCCAATTCGCCTCAGAAGAATTTGAGGAATTTGCATGCAAATGGGAATTTGACCCCCCCCCCCCATTAGCATACCCACAGAATAATGGTAAAGTGGAATCAGCTCCAGAAACAACTAAAAGGCTGTTACACAAGGCTGTTTCTTCTGGTTCAGACCCCTTGTTCATATTTTTGGCATTCAGGAATACCCCATCACTGGAGTGCCAGAACAGTCCACTGTAGGTGCTAATGGGATGAAGGACCAAAACCCTGCTACCAATGAGGGAAGACCTGTTGCGACCAGAAAGATAGAAGAATTGCTAAGAGGAGATGGCCAACAGTCAGATAGCAGGCACTAGAATATGTCAGGTCAGCCAAGGACCTACCAGCCCTGGAGACAGGCACTCCTGTGAAAATCCAGCCATTGCAGGGATACCAGAAGGAGTGAACTAAAGAGTCATGAGGGGTGCTATGAGGTGATTATGCAAAGAGAGTTTGCATAGTCACCAAGAAAGCTAACGGCATTTTGGGCTGTATAAGTAGGGGCATTGCCAGCAGATCAAGGGATGTGATCATTCCCCTCTTTTCAACATTGGTGAGGCCTCATTTGGAGTACTGTGTCCAGTTTTGGGCCCCACACTACAAGAAGGATGTGGAAAAATTGGAAAGAGTCCAGCGGAGGGCAACAAAAATGATTAGGGGGCTGGAGCACATGACTTATGAGGAGAGGCTGAGGGAACTGGGATAGTTTAGTCTGCAGAAGAGAAGACTGAGGGGGGATTTGATAGCTGCTTTCAACTACCCGAAAGGGGGTTCCAAAGAAGATGGATCTAGACTGTTCTCAGTGGTACCAGATGACAGAACAAAGAGTAATGGTCTCAAGTTGCAGTGGGGGAAGTTTAGGTTGGATATTAGGAAAAACTTTTTCACTAGGAGGATGGTGATGCACTGGAATGGGTTACCTAGGGAGGTGGTGGAATCTCCTTCCTTAGAGGTTTTTAAGGTCAGGCTTGACAAAGCCCTGGCTGGGATGATTTAGTTGGGAATTGGTCCTGTTTTGAGCAGGGGGTTGGACTAGATGACCCCTGAGGTCCTTTCCAACACTGATTCTATGATTCTATGATTCAGAAGAACAGGAGACACTTATGAGCCAGCAGACACAATATGCAGAGAGAGCCAGTAGAGATACATATATAGAATGAAGAGACTGAAAATCATGCAGAGGCCAATCCCACAGGTAGGGAGGAGATTCCTCAGAGATATTTGCTAGACTTGGAGACAGGTGACAGAGAGACAGAAATAGGTCACTCCTGGTTTGGTTTCCTATTGAGGTTACCAAACTATCTCAAAGACCGTAACCAGCTTAGTCAGTAGTCAAGAAGAGACTCCAGCTTGGCTATGTGTTGTCAAAGGGACATGGGGTTGGCTGACAATTATTTGTTTTTTAATAGTTATATTAACATTTTGTAAAATAGGGAAGATGTATCATGATCAGTGGAACTGGAGTGAGAGGACCCATGTTCCCTGGAGGGGCTGTAATTGATGGGACCCCAGGTAAATGGGAAACACTTGGAGTTAGGCTGGAAATAACTGAGCTACATGAACAGAGCAGTTCAGAGTATTTAATAAAGTTCCACTTGATCAACTAATGGCTTGTCTACACTGTGCCACAATTGGGATATGAATTCCAGAGCACACCAAAGTGTTGTGCTTTAACTGCCTTATGTGGAAACTCCAGGAGCAAAGCAAAAGATACTTAGTTTTCATTAACATAGTCCTCTTTCAAACAGGACTATGTTAACGCAAACTAGGTGTAAGCAGAGTCAGGATGAGCTCTACCCTGACATCTGGTGGTGAATTATGGCGAGTGTGGAAAAGAACTTCAGGGGCTGATCTTGTTTGCATAGGCACACCCACTCTGCCTAGCATGAGCCTACAGCAGCCCAAAATGGTAACTTTGGCTGTTGTAGGATCCCCAGTTTCTCTGTTATTGGGGCAGGAAGAATAAAGTGTTGTTACCATGGTTATGTGAATCAAGGCCTGTGGAACTGTTTTATGACAGAGGGACTCACCATCAACTAAGTAGCACTTGCTAGACAAGGGACATGGGTTCCAAAACCCAGTGAATTGAGAGAGGTTGGGGACAGGTACCTGTGGGGGAATGGGCCCCTTTTGAGGGCCTCCAACACCAATTGCACCTTCTTCTCTCCCCACTGTTGAATGTCAGAGCTAACTTTGATTCCATTAGGAGTCTAGTTACTGACTGCTGAGCAGAATTTGCTTTGGCCCAATGGTGTACTAGCACTAGGGCTCCCCTACTACAAGCGGAAATCACTGAGTGCTGTGTTAACTAGTGGGGGAGCCTGAAGCTATATTGCGAAGCGGCTGGCAGAGCGGAGCAGTTTGCGGGACGGTTGGTGAGGCCCATAGAACGGTGAACGGAGCAGTTTGCGAAGCGGCTGGCAGAGCGGAGCAGTTTGCGGGATGGTTGGCGCGGCCCGTGGGACAGCGAGCGGAGTGGAGCAGTTCGTGGGACGGCTGGTGCAGCTCATGGGACGGATAGTGGAGTGGCTCGTGGTGAAGGCGGCAGCAGAACCCCACGGAGAGGCGGGGCAGTCAGCCTCGGACCACGTAAGGTGCCCCTTAACACCCTGCGTACCCTTTCCCCCCCCTTCCACCCAGGCTGTGTGGGGTAAAAACTCTGCAGATAAACTTTTGAACTCTGGGGCTGCACCGACCAAGGACAGAGACTCTTGGGTTGTTGGACTCAAAAGACTTTAGAGGTGTTGGACTTTTGGGACTTTGGGGTGATCTTTTGGGTTGTTGGACTTAAGACCCTGAGGGGAAAAGGACACTGCCAACCTTACTTGGGGGTGGGTCTTTTGCTCATGGTTTGTATTATGAATCCTGTTTGTGGTGTTTCCCCAATATAATGCCGCATTGTTTCCCTCCTTTATTAAAAGGATTTTGCTACACTCAGACTCCGTGCTTGCGAGAGGGGAAGTATTGCCTCTTAGAGGCACCCGGGGGGTGGTATGAAATTGTCCCAGGTCACTGGGTGGGGGCTCGAGCCGGTTTTGCATTGTGTTATTGAAATGGAGCCCCTAGATACTGAACCCAGCCCTTGTTGCTGCCAACTCAGATGGCAGAAGGGTTACATTTTGGGTTACATAGGTATCTTTTGGTCTTCACCAGAAGCATCCACACAACGCAGTTACAGCACAACACTTCGGTGTGCTCTGGAATTCACATCCCTGTAGTCTGCACTGTGGCACAGTCACCTTGACTTGTTTGCGGATGACACAATGGCAACATCCTTGTGCACCCCATGCCATTAGTTTTTTATGCAATGTAAGCCAACTATAAGTGCATTCATTTCTTTGGTCACTTAGTTTGCTTATTTTCTTTGATGGAGTACAGTAGCACCTGTGCTCTCTATTCCTGCAGTGATGTCCTTTCTTTTGCCAGAGAAACCCCAGATTAATACAAGTAATGCTCCTATCTCTGACCTTTGCTTTTCTAATTACCTGTTTTCTCTGTGTCTGATAACACTAAGCAAACATTAACTTAGAATGTAGAATCATGTCTGACAAAATACTTTAAAATATTGTAATAATGATTTGATATCAGAGCAAGTGCAAACATTAATGGAGCTTGTGTTCATCTTATCAGGAAAAAAACATGCAATTAAATAGAGCATGGGGTTCAGAGATTTCCAGAATATATTTGCTCTTTTTGATAAACTACAGAGACAGAATTTTTTTAAAGGAAGAATCAAATTTAAAAAATGACATTTAAAGTATGTTAAATATTTACATGTACAAAACATCTTCCATTCAGAAGGGTATCTCTATGGTTGACAGAGGAACACACTTTAGAACAGGGGTCGGCAACCTCTGGCACGCGGCTCGCCAGGGTAAGCACCCTGGCGAGCCGCGTGCCAGAGGTTGCCGACCCCTGCTTTAGAACATACAATGAAATCCTGGGCCTATTAATGTCAGAAGTGCAACTGATGTCACTTCTACTTGTATGCATCTGTGTGTTCGTATGGCATCCATAAAACCTGACAATACCTAGAGCTAGTCAAGAATCTTGTGACAAAATATTTTCTTTCCCATCAGAAAATGCTGATTCCTTGAAACACAAACTTTGAACCAGGTACTTTCCAGAAAAACTAAACCTGTTGGAAAATGTTTTGTAGGTCCAGGATGGAATTTCTGGTCAGAAAGAGGGGCCAATAGAATGTTTAGTGAACGTGTTGGATATGGAGACCTACTGGAAGTGCTGAAATCCATTGCACAAAACTGTCAAGCCTGCATATGATGGTGGTCATGCATTCAATTGCTATTATATTAAAACATTAATAAAATGAAGCCAGCATTAACACATTTAAGTTAAAAAATGCTTTAACCACAGTCTTTGTTACAAAGTTACAATGTTTACAATATGCTTACCATACATTAAGCACAATTTATGATCCATTTAAGTATGGTCATTTAGGGTACATCTACACTCTATCGGGGATTGATCTATCGGGGATTGATTTATTGCGTCTAGTGTAGACGTGATAAATCGATCCCTGATCACTCTGCTGTTGACTCCTGTACCCCACCGCGGCAAGAGGTGGAAGCGGAGTCGACAGGGGAGCAGCGGCAGTCAACTCCGCACCGTGAGGACATGAGGTAAGTCGACCTAAGATAAGTTGACTTCAGCTACACTATTTTCGTAGCTGAAGTTGCGTATTTTAGGTCGATCCTCCCCTCCCCCCCGGTGTAGACCAGGCCTTAGAAATGTCTTATTTACTTGTAAACACAGGTTGAACAGTTGTATTTTAATTTTGTTGCAGACAACGACAGTCAGAAGGTTCCAAAGTTTAACTTGCTGTCCTGTGTTATCATTCAACATGCATAGTCTTCTTGTTATGAGAGAACTGGACTTGACATAACCCTCAGCCATAAGCTGGAAGTGAGGATACCACATAGCAAGAAAGAATTTGGCCTTGCTTAGGTAGACAAAACAGCTGCGACTGAAATGTGTTACTAACAAGGACAGATTCATTGGGGAGTGGGGGAAGAGTGTGAAAAACTCACTTTGGGTGCCTATACGTTTCTTGCTCAAGTTGCTTTGTTGATAAGTAGAATAAGAAATTATTATTCACCATTGCTAGGCTGTTAGGGAGATTGCTAGGGGCCATTATGAGTTATGTGCTTTGTCTTAAGAAAACCTATAAATAGTTTAATTAGAGAATGTGCTGTGGAGAAGTTTGGATTTTCTATGAGCAAGGAGACTGGCATCAAATTCCCCAGCAGCTAGGAGAAAGACTGGTCACTGAAATCCTGCTGCTGAATCATCCAAAGTCTGAGGCAGTGTGGAGTAACTATTTTCTGGGGTGCTGTAGACTGTCACTAGTTGTGATGTGGGCTTTGTACTCAATAACAACAAATCAAAGTATGTCCTTGCATTTTTAGTGCATTTTAAACACCCAGCATTTAGTGCTCTCATTTTGCTTCTAAAAAGTGCCTGGTGAAGTGTTTATGGTGTCTTTGGCAGTACACTGTAAGCAGAATAAACCTGGGAGTTTGCCACTGTATGAATGAACCATCTAGTATGGCACGGATTTAAAATATTGCCCACTACTTCACTGCAGCCAAAAACAGATACTTACATGAATTTTATGGTTGGCAGAGCCAAATCACTGAAACATCCTGAACAAAGAGTACATAAACTAAAAGGGGTACTTCTCAACGGAGTTGCAAGTGCTGGTGGATCACAGGGGCTGTTTCACCGACAACAACATGGGATGGTCAGGAAAGGTGCTTGACACATGCATCTTTAGGAACGCTGGTCTAGTCAGAAAGTTGTAAGCAGGGACTTTTTTTCCAGACTGCAAAGTAACCATTGGTGATGTTAAAATGTCAATCGCAATCCTGGGAGACCCAGCCTACCCCTTGCTCCCATGGCTCATGAAGCTGTACACAGGCAGCCTGGACAGCAGTATGGACCGGTTCAACCATAGGCTGAGCAAGTGCAGAATGGTGATGGAATGTGTCTTTGGATGTTTAAAAGGCTGCTGGTGTTGTTTGCTTACTTGGCTAGATCTCAGTGAAAGCAATATCCCCATTGTTGTTGCTGCCTACTGTTTGTTCCATAATATCTGTGAAACAAAGGGGGAACAGTTTCCAGCGGAGTGTGGGGGTTGAGGCAGATCGCCTGGCAGCCAATTTTGAGCAGCCAAACACCGGGGCAATAAGAAGAACACATTGAGGGGCTCTGCGTCTCCGTGAGGTTCTGAAAACTAGTTTCAGCAATGACCCTCAGTAATGTGACACCTTTGTGTGTTGTTCCTTATCAAGCTTTCATTGCATTTTCTCCCCTGTAAGCGCCATCCCCACTAACCACAGTGTTCTGAATGAATAAAGAGCCTTTTATCCTCAATCTGTTAAGTTTTATTATGCTCACAAACACATAATGACAGTAAAGAAAAGTAAGATAACCTGGGGCAAAAGGGCTGATAACACTTGTGGGGGGAGGGACGGTCAAGGAGTGATTGCTTACAATTGCACTGCAATAACAATCAAAGGTGTAGGAATGGGCGCCTTCTGGTTCTTGTACCCTCCTCTGGAGTTGAGTGCAAGGGATATCGGACTTTTCCGCCCCGCATCCTGGGATGTCTGGGAGAGGAGGATGTGGAACTTGGCGACAATGGCATCAGGTTCAGCATAGGCTGCAGAGGGACTCTACCATCCAGCTGCCATTCTTGAACCTCAACCAGATGCCTCAACATGTCTGTTTGCTCCCTCATAATCCATATCATCTCATCCTGCATGTCACATTCATGTTCCCTGCATGCTTTCCTGTCCTCGCTGTACTTGTGCAGGCTGCCGGACAGTGCAATCCTCCATTCGATTAGCTCCGTCTTGTCAGTCTTGGAGGCACGCATTACCTCATTTAACATGTCATCCAGTCTTCTTTTTCTGCCTTCTAATCTGGGAAAGTCTCTGTCCCAGTGAAGAGGATGTGGTGACAGACAAGTTTTCAGTTGCAAAGAATTCAAAGCACAAGGGTAGCATTGACAGTCATACATTGATTCTGGTGCAAGGTTCATTCTTTTTATAAAAGAAACAGCCCTCAATGCACTTCCCTGCAAGCCACAACATCATCACAATTGTAAGAGTCGGTTTGCTGCTCCAGTCATAGTGAGTAAGTCCATGAGGCATGGGCGAGAGGTCTTGTGCTGCAGCTTTTGTGAAGACATCCTTGGGATCAATGGTTGTAACCTCAGCACAGCCCCCTTTCTCCTAGCATGGATGGTGCTTGAGGACAGGCACCAATGTAATGCCCCACAAAAGAGGCACTGGGTTGGAGGGGAAGGGAGACAAGCAGGAAGCATCTCCCTCCCCCTTTTTAAATTCTGGTTGCAATACATGGTGATCCCTTCCAACCACAACCAGGGCACGCTTGGGAAAGCCTGGTTGCGTGACCCAGAATTCACTGAACAGGGGCAGATTACTTGTCGAATTGCTTGCGGTTCAAGGGCTAGCATTTAAAACTTTCCCTGTTTCCCCCAGGTGATCATATGCTATATCATACTCCTGAGGATAACAGGGGTAGAGAGGGACCAGATGCTACAAGCATCTTGGTACAGACCTGGTCCTTATGCTGCAATGCTGTGTGCCATAATGATGCCAGAAGAGTTAATACTAGACTGGTGCAGGAAACTTTCCTACCGTGGTGGACAAAATAAGGCAGCCCTTCCCAGTAAGCCTTCTGCAAAGTATTGCAGACTACCTCCATGAAAGCTTCCTAGAGATCTCCATGGAGGATTCCAGGGCCATCCCCATGCATATAAACAGTCTGCATAGCTGAAGTGGCCACTGATAACTACTATACCTATTTTTTGTTCAGATTCAACATTTAGAAATAATAGCATGTAACCCCTACAGTTTGATTGGAAATGTGTACTCACCAAAGGTGCCTTCCTTGGCATCACACTCTGCCGATAATTGGTCCTGTGAGGGGGTGGGCTCCAGAGTTTAAAAAGTTCCTGGCTGTCAGGGAGAATGGATTCTCTGCTTGCCTGCCTCACATTCTCCTCCTCCTCCTCGTCAACAATGTCCTCCTCGTTGTTGCTTTAGGTCGCCCTAGTCTCCTGAGAGGTATCCATGGAGCGTTTTGGGGTAGTGGTGGGGTCATCAACAAGAATTGCATGCAGCTCCTCATAGAAGTGGCATGTCTGTGGCTCAGAACCAGAGCAACTGTTCACCTCCCTTGTCTTCTGGTATGCTTGCCGAAGCTGCTTTATTTTCACATGTCACTGCTGTGTGTCCCTGATGTAGCCCTTCTCCCCCATGTCCTGAGTGATTTTGGCATAGATGTTAGCGTTTCTTCTCCTGGTTCGGAGCTCTGCTGGCACAGACTCTTTTCCCCCCACAGCAATAAGATCCAGCACCTGCTGTGTACTCCATGCTGGAGCACGTTTGCGGCCTTGAGCATCCATGATCAGCTGTGCTGGTGAACTCTCCATTCTGCTCAAACAGGAAATGAAAATGCAAATATTCCCAAGGCTTTAACAGGGGGACTTTTTCCTGTGTACCTGGCTGATGTGCAATAGAGTTGAAAATGCTCTCCAGAGCGGTCACAGCGGAGCACTGTGGGACATTTCCTGAGGCCCATGTATGTCGAATCAAGTGCTGTGCCACTTGCGGAGGTGGAGTACAGAAGTCAACTTTACAGGCTCTTTAGGTCGGCAGAAGGGACTCGGTAGTATAGACACATACATTATTAAATCGACCTAACGTGGCTTATGTCGACCTAACTTTGTAGTGTAGTCCAGGCCTAGGGATTGTGAAATGACCTCTTGCTGAACTGCAGGACCAAAGATTACAACAGGGGTCGGCAACCTCTGGCACGCGGCTCGCCAGGGTGCTTACCCTGGTGAGCCGCGTGCCAGAGGTTGCCGACCCCTGGATTACAATAATCTAATGTTGGATGATGTGCAACATCCAGTTGTCTCATCGCTGCAGCCAGTCCCTTACACTCGGTTAATTGTCCAATTGCTCTAGCATTAATTGCCAGAGTACTCTATCATGGTTGTGATGGCACCTAAAAGGTACTCCTTGGCAACCAAGGAACTTAATCAACCCAGACAAAATTAATACCAGTTCTTGCAGTCTTTTATTCTTTGGCAACATGTTTGAACTAAATCACATTACTTGGTATACAACCCAGCACAGCAATGTTTTTCACAACTTCACGTTCCTTAAGCTTTTAGGATACTTTTTTTAGGATACTTTTTGCCACTTTGAAAAGCCACCCTCACAAAAATAAATTCATGCTTGCAGCTTGACTTAATTTTTTCACATTGCTTTTAAACTTGTAAAGCAAAGAAAACCATTTTTTTCCATAACATAATTCAACTACAGCCATTTTCCAAACCAAACAGAGTTACACGATCAGGTGATTTTTCTCTCTCTCCCAAAGCACTTTGTAGGAAAAATGTAGTCCTTTGGTTGAAAAAGGCTGATCTAGTAGTTCCTGTATGGCAGCACTCACTGGTGACTGAGATGGACCACGGGCAGGAGATTCCTTTACAGGAATAGGGTGCCTTGTATTTTTTGTTAGTGGGCTTTCTGACATGCTGATTTTAGTAGGTAGTTCCACTGAAGAATTTACAAAAAAATCCAATATTTTGACAAAATTTTCAAAAGCCATTCACTATATATTGTGTCTAAAGCATTCTAACCACTGAATGACTCTTGCAAACTTGAAAGATATAAAATACCCCACACCTACTTTGACAGTCAGTACTGATTGATCTATTATCAGGGCCATGTGGGGATAAGATACCCAAAGTAGTAATTTGACCACCACACCCCCATTTGAAAAAGGACCGCAAACCAAGTGGCACTGCAGCTCCCATTTGCTGAGACACAACACTAATCAAGTTAGGTCCACCCACCTCCCCATCTATAGAGGGACCTACTTGAGTGATGCTACAACAGGGGTAGGCAACCTATGGCACATGTGCCGAAGGCGGCACACAAGCTCATTTTCAGTGGCACTCACACTGCCCGGGTCCTGGCCACCGGTCTGGGGGGCTCTGCATTTTAATTTAAGTTTAAATGAAGCTTCTTAAACATTTTAAACATTTTAAAAACCTTATTTACCTACATACAACAATAGTTTAGTTATATATTATAGACTTATAGAAAGAGATCTTCTAAAACACGTTAAAATGTATTACTGGCACACGAAACCTTAACTTAGAATGAATAAATGAAGACTCGGCACACCACTTCTGAAAGGTTGCTGACCCCTGATCTAAGGTAACTACCTGAATGACCATGCTATCAGATTTTCTGTACCGGGGATAGGAGCTCTGAGTATCTTTTTCTGCATATCTAATTTTTAATCAAAGTTTGAAAGCAATTGGTTTTGTCCCAATGGGGAATGGGAAAAGTTTCCAAAATCTCAAACTTACTTACAGGACAGGCAAACCATTTCTCACCCAGCTCTAGACAGTAGCTTACATGAATAAGGACAAATTCAATGGTCAGCATGCATTTTGGCTACTCTTGTATCAGATTTCCCCTTTCACTCATACACCTTTAATGTGCACCAAGAGGCTTTATATACTGTATTCTTCAGGGTTTTGGTACTTTTAAAAGTGACTTGATCATAGGAGCGCCATTGGAATTAGTATGGATGCTAATTATTTCTGTTCTTCCAAAATAAGTTTTCTGTTCTTCACAGGTTAAATTAGTTTATTTAATAAGTTAGGAGTATGGGTAAGGGCATGGAAAAACTTCTCAGAAGAAGAGACTGGGACTCTTTACCTTCAGAGGAGACAAGTTAGTGGGGAACATAATATGAGTATGCAAAACAATGATACAGAGAAGGTATATTAGGAACTTCAGTTCACCCTCTCAATAGTAGAGCAAAGAGTCATTCAACAACACTGAAGAGTGGAAAATTCTAAATATTTTTCCACACACACAAAACATACACTGTGGGACTCTTTGCCAAAAGAATAACATTGAGACTAACAGTTGAGTAGGATGCAAAAAGGATTACTCATTTATGTGAGTTCTCATAGTAACTTTTTATTTTACATGAATAGTTTTGAAAGGGATACAAACATACATGATTCAGGACAAAAGCCAACCTTTACCCAATGAGAATTAGAATTATTTTTTTCCCCTGTGGACACGTTATTCCAGAGATCAGCAACCTTTGGCACGCGGCACGCAAGGGTAAGCAGCCTAGCGGGCCAGGGTGGTTTGTTTACCTATCAGTGTCAATGGGAAGGGTGCATGCTCACACTTTTAAAGGTCAAACCACTGATTCAGATAACTAAATTTGGTGTTTCTGGGGTTCTAGCAATTGAACCTCACTGGTCCTAGATTTGGTTTTCCCTCTCTGGTATCTCTTTCCAATGGGAGAAAGGGGAAACTTTGTCCGATGATGTGACCTCAGCTCCTCTTTAGCCTTTCCTACCTGACTTCTGACAAGAGACACCATGACAGGTCCATGGGACTCTAGTTAATTTACCTGTTGCCACTCATTTTAGAATTTGGCATGCTTTCCAAGCCATATGGGGGAGGTAGCAAAAATAAATAAGGCAGGGAACACTTCTCCACCCTCCTACCCTGGGTTGTATAATTCCCAAAGTAGAGGAGATTGATTGGAACTTCCTTTGAATATAATTAAGATATCATAGTACCATTCAATCACATTTAAGTTCTTATATCACACCCATTACTTGATATCAGGGTGCTACTAGGAACAGGAAGTGGCAGTAAAAGGTTTAAATACGGGAAGCCATTCAAGATTTCATCTTTTTCTAAAAAGACCAGACCTGAATAGAAGCAACTGGCCTAGAGGCCAGAGAATGCATAATGCAGAAAAAGAAAGAAAGAAAGAAAGAAAGAAAGAAAGAAAGAAAGAAAGAAAGAAAATATTTTTATGTGGTATCATTACTGTGCAAAAGAGGCCCATCTTTTTTTCTAAATAATTGGGCTCACCACTCTGATGTAGCATACAAAGTACTTTGATGGTATATTTTAGCATTGGATTGACCTCATGATACAATATATCTGGAGAGTGATAGCCTTTTGCAAATACATGAAACAGAGAACCCAAATACTTCCTATGAAAAGGATGACAGTGTGACTATAGAGTGATTGGCTCTGCCACATTAAGAATTAATCTGTCAGGTTTTTAGCTCCATGACTAAAGATGGGAAATAAACACATAATTGCTTCCTTGTACAAAATGGAAAAGAAGTCATAGTCATAGCTAGCCCATTTGAACAAGAAACAACTACTAGCACTTATGTAATTAATTAAATTGAATTTTGTTTAAATCTATCAACTATGTCATTAGAAATTAGTGAGACATACTGATGTTGTGAGTCTTTGGATTGAGGAATGGGTTGGTAAAACTTTTTTGGGAAGTCTTAATCCTTAAGGCTCATCTTAGAAAAAGCAATGGTAGATGAGTCATCTCCCATCACTCAAAATAAAAAGTGTTTATAAAAGATAAAGGGGTCATAAATTGGACTTGAGGATGTGACTATCTGCATCATTACCCTGCAACTTACGCGGCCAGCCACACAACAAAAGTAATGAATGGGAAACTGACAAAGCAGGCTTCATAAGTATTGTTTTTATTGCAATATTGTCCAAAACATGTTTAGGTGCTACAGAGTTATATCCCATAGGTTGAAAAGTATTCATTTAAATTATTGAATGAATATTTAAGACTAGCGAATATAATCATAGGTAGTGAACTGAACCTCTTTAACCAAAAGAGTGGTAAGTCTGCAGTGAATTTTACTGGTAACTAATCATTTGACCAGCCTTAGTCATAACCCAGAAATAAATATGGTTTGATTCACCACTAAATAAACAGGACTACATCCCTCATGCAGTACAGTGACTACACAATAAATAAGGAGATTTTGTTAATTCTACAACTTGTAAAATATGTTTTATTATTGTTATACTCTTTATGAAAAATCAGATTTAAAGAATAAGAGCAGACCACAGAGTTGATTCCACAAATTCTGGGGAGATGTCCCATTTTGATTAACACTTGGAAATTTGATCTTTTGTCTGTGAATTTTTCTGTAGAATAAATAGCTCCTTTGTCTCCCTTTAGACTAAATGTAATTCCAATAAAAATGTACAAGGAATCAAGATTTGACAGAAATGCTCTATTAATTTCACAGAAATCAATGGGGTATTTCTAACGAATACAGTACATGTTCAAACCAGCTCTTGTCTGTACATAAAATTTTGCTTCAGGCAACTCTTTGATTCTTGGAACAAACAGCTTAAGCCATATCTATATATTAACTGCCATCAAAAATAAGAAATCTTAACCCATTCATAAACCTTTTCTAAAAGAAAAATTGCATCTGGATTGAAACATTTAATGATGTGCCATATGCATCAGATCATTTGGTCCATACAGTTCAGTATCTGACCTCTGACTGTGTGCAAATAACTGAGCTTTTAGGTGCTGATGTAGGTTTCTGAAGTTTAATAAGGATTAATTGTGTTATTGAACTTTTTATAAACATGTATATGTTACAAATATATCAATTTGGAGAGATGCTATTACTGAGACGGTGTTGTTCTTATTTTTCCTGTACAGCAGCACCAAGAAACACTCTCCAAGGATGTGTCTTTTTCAATTTCCAGCCTATAAGTTTAGGGCCAAATCCTGGAACCATCATGTAGCCAGGTTCATTGGGTTGCAGCCTGAGCTGCTGGGTCTCTCTCCCTCCCACTCAGGCTATGGGGCTACCATGGAGCCACTCTATACTTGTTACTGCAGCTACAGGAAACAGTTAGCTGCCCCTTCTGGTGTCCCCCACTTTTATGTAGAGAGAAATGGAGCCTGTTTTAAAACCTGCACCCAACCTTCATACAAGCTGACTCAAATATGAAACCCCCAATGTGTGGAGCTCTGTGCACCAAGGAGTATCAAGTTTTCTATTCTCTAAATCCAATATGCTTAGATGGTTCCCAGCACCATAGTACTGAAGCACCTCCCATGTATTTAAACATAGACAAAAAAATATCTTTCTTCCTTCCCAGCCTCTAGGAAGAATAGATTATTTAGCTTAGTTTGGTTTCTGTTTCTGTGAGTGGAAGATAGTGCCTTGAAGTGAGTTCCGCAGTACATTAGCAACAGCCCTCATTCATCCAGCAACTTGTGATAGAAAAGAGTTTTGTGGAAGATGAATTTGCTGCCTCTGGTAGAGCAGAAGCAGGATGTATTTGCCTCCTCCGTGTACTGAAGAAATTATTTACATCCAAGTCTTATCAAAACATATTTCTGCCACTTACACCTAAGTTTTCTTCCTGCTCTGCTGCAGAGCATCTAAGAACCATGGTATCTGAGTGGGAAATGAATTTGAAGAAGACTCTTTGGTATAGCAGTAGCCAAGGACAGGTTGGAGTATCTCAGTACTATTTTTTGTAGTCCTTGTCCTCTTGATTGGACAGAGTTTTCTATGGATTAGCTTTAGAACTTAGCAGGGTCCAAGACAGGTTCACATTTTCCTACTCCATCTATGCCCTATTGAGCAGTTGCTCTATTGTTTTCATAGTATTATTATAGTAGATATATATTAAGAAAAACTGTTTTTTATTAGAAAGTATTAACCTTATTCACGCAGACAAAGAATTTTTTGAGACTTCAGGCAAACACCTTGTTTTCAGGCTAGTAATTTGGATGCCAGGGAGAAAAGCAAGACATCTCACATAAAACAAAATGGATTCCACCTTATTCACCAATAAGATAATATAGAGGAATAAGGTGTACTAGTCACTTCATAACCATAAAAAAAGACATGGTCCTGCCCCAAAGACAACATGGTGTGAAAAGGGGAGACAAAACAGAACACAGTGAATAAGTAAGTGCTGGCATTTTGGAGAGGACATGCTGATTTTTTTTTCCATATGTCAAGCTTTATTCAACCTCTTTATTAAGTGCAAACTCAACTCAGCCTTAACTACGGAGTCACCAGTTGCAGCTCTGTGATAAACTATTGACTGTGTATTTCACAAATGAAGACGCTGTGTGACTAAAGAAGAGCCAGAATCCTGCGAAGCAAAAGATTGGCATGACAAAGACCCAAGCGGTGTGAGGACAGATTGCAATAAAGCAGGGAATGCCGGAGGTCATCTCAGAAAAGCTTTTGAGAGGTCTGAATACCATTTTCAGGAATCTGCTTGATGACAGATAAGAGAAAGAAGGTCACATTTAGAGGCCAATGGGAACCATCAGGGCCTGGATAGTTCCCTCTTGTTTTCTACAACCAGCACCCAAGTATCAGTCTCTATTTGCAAGATGATCCTTAAATGGCATCTGAGTAACTCCAGATAACTTTGGAAAGCAATAAACTGATTAATTTCAAAGCCAACCATCCTGTGCTATTTGGAGATTGCAAAGGCAGGGGTTTAATATAATAGATTGTGGCAAAGAGAAGTGAGAAAGAAAAATAATTATTGTTTATACTGCTGAAAAAGCATCCTGCCTCACTTTACATTTCAAGATTAGCAGAAACTATTGTTAAAGTCAGTGCAGGTTGTTTTGGAAAGACAGTAACTGAGACGTTGATTATTTGGGAGATCAATTGATGTTAATAGTTAAGCTGTGCAATTTCTTTTTCTAAAAAATTGAAATGGCGCTAAATTATATCCAGCAACAGAGAAACAATTTCCTGATTGTACTTGATTAAAGTCCTGGGGCTAACTTCGAGATAAGATTCTTACATTTGCTATATAAGAATCTTCTGGAAAAGAAAAAGAGGGAAACATTCATTTTTAATAGACTAGGCACACTTGTAAATGGGGGTATTGTTTTATTGTAACCTCATGTTTAATTTTGAGAATTGAATAGAAGAAATGTTAAGACATAAAAACTGTCAATGCCAACTGCTAATTTAGGCTGAAAGGGAAAGGGCTTGTTGTTTTCTGAAGTACTATAGTAACTCATAACTGCTGAAGGACCTTATTTTCAGAAGTTATTCTTAAAATTGAAAGTGTGAGTTACTTGCAGTTCAGTAAAAAATAAAAACAGAGTTATGGAGTTATTTATTTTTATCTATCTAGTGAAGTCATGTCTTCTGCTAACTAGCCTCTATTAAATTGGGTAACAATAATTATTCTGAGTTTCAGAGGGGTAGCCATGTTAGTCTGGATCTGTAAAAGCAGCAAAGAATCCTGTGGCACCTTATAGACTAACAGGATCCGAAGAAGTGGGTATTCACCCACGAAAGCTCATGCTGCAAAACGTCTGTTAGTCTATAAGGTGCCACAGGATTCTTTGCTGCTTATTCTGAGTTTGCAGTTTTGCCATTTGTAGGCAACTCTTGCCCAAATCATTGAAAATTAAGTTCTGTATTAAACTAATGATACACTGAGCTGTACATACAAAAGTGTCTTCTAATAATTGAGTTGTATTTTGTGTTTGCAAGCTTGACGGTGAAAAAATGAACTCAAAGTTATATGAACCCTTGCTTGTAGAGATGCTGATGCAAAATCCACAAGAAGACATCCAGTATCTTCAGTGGGCTTTATATCTGTGAAGACTTAAACAAAAATTTCCAACAGCAGTCACAGGGATACATATTTTTTTTCAAATGATTCTAAGCAATGTTACTATTTCTCCCGTACAGCACCTTATATGGCTTTAAAAAAAGAACTCACAACATTTTCAAAACAATGTGAGTCACTGCAGTAGTCAGTCAACTTCAGAAAAATCTGTCCTTTTGGCCACTGTCTCATTTAAAAGGAAGTAAAGAAAATAACATGCTATATCTGAGGTTTTTAAGACAGAGAATGCTGCTGAAAGATCTTTCCTTTTTCATGTACATAAGTTATCTAAAATCAGACAGTTTTTCCAGATATTCTCACCTCAGCTACATCTGCCAACTTCATCACTATGGAGAAAGATTAAGATTTCAGTGTTGGCTATGTGTAAATCATTCTCAGATTGTGACAGTGATTACAAATAAGACTGTTGTATAATTAGAAACACAGGAAGTAAAGATAAATAAAATTAAAGAATAAGGAGGAAAAAACCTACAGGGCATATATGTCACAAACAGAAGACAAAGATATAGCTTCAATGGAAGACGGGGGGGGGGGGGGGGGGGGGGGGAGGAAGGATGATTAGTCATCAGTTGAGGATGTTGGTAAAAACAAAACCTAGATGAAATGAAGAACACTAGCAAATTGTTTGAAGAACAAACATCGGATTAGAGATTTCTTTTTGTGTCCATGAAATAAAAAACATTGTAAGTTAAATCAATAAGATATTTATAGATTACTCAAAGTTTATTTATGCATACTCAGCAGAGATGGGTGAGGCATATATGCTATCAGTATGAAGGATATTGTATTATGCAAACATTTGTTTATTATTGAATTCCTTTGACACCTCATGATTGTTAGTGAAAAAAAAAAGACGTCTGGGGTTGAAATTTTCAAAGCAATGCAAGGGATGTAGTCACTCATCACTCATCTTCCATTGATGAAAAATTTGTGGCTAAATCCTCAATGCAGCCTGGAAAATCTCAACCAGGATATTTATTGAAATGTTGCTTTTTTAAAAAAAAATCTTTGCTGAAGGACCAAAATCTAACCCCACAAAGAGAAGAGACAGATACAGTAAAATTGATGCAACTTCTGTTCATCATTAGCAGAGCATCTTTTTTGCTGTAGGAATTAAAATTGTGGGAGAAAATGTCCCTCCCTATCTTGGGGTGGGGAGAGGAGGGTTAGTTTGATCAGATTAGCAGGGCCATGGCAAACTCCTGGGAAGGGGTACAGAGAGGGGAGAGTTCATGCCCAGACATGCTGGAGCCAAACCCTTCCGTATGTCTGGAAGTGCATCCATGGTTTGCTGAGGGAGGAGCTTCCCTGCCTCCCATTGGCCAGCAAGGGGGCTTGGGGGGAGCTGATTGGCTTTAACACCCTGTCCCCTGACTCAAATTAAAGCTTTGTCAGGCATCCAGGTGTCATCTTGGTGCTCCATCCTCCCTCCCTATAATTGAGGTAAGTTGAGCTGTTTTTCCAGGGGTCAGTAGATCTCACCCATCACCTGCTTTGGGATCAGGAATGTGTTTTTTTCCCCTTGGTTAGCTAAACTGGCAGAGGTCTGGAGGGTTTTTTGCTTTCTTCACAGTATGGTGGAGCCACAGTTTAGGTTAAAGGAGTAAAAATAGGAATTTAAACATTAGGAGGTGGTAGCGAAATGTTTAGTGCATCACAACTTGTGCCTGATGTCCAGTGTGGATAAAGGCTAAAAGTAACAGGTCCCAGGGGTAAATAATATTCCTGATTTGCCATCAGGAGAAGGGGAGACCTGAAGTCTTAGTAGACACACACACACACACACACACACACACACAGAGTGGGTAAGAGTATTCAGTAAGAGTACTCAGAAGTTGAGGTGAGACATTGGATTTGGCAGAAAAGGGTGTACCTGACTTACTGGCTATATGGTAAGAGCTCTATAACTTGCAGTGGTACCTGTTAAATGCCTGGTATGTGAGACAGGGTGAGTAGATAACCATGGGGAGAGGTATTAAGTTATTTCTAATATTGTTTATATGTATAATGGATTCAATTCTAGGAATAGACCAAATTGGTGACACATCCTGGCCCTGTACCCTGCAGGTATTCAACAAGTGCCACCATTGGCTATTGATGTCTCTGAAATTATAGTGGCTTCAGTATTTTCCTTTTATTCATGGAACTGATTTGCTAGGTGCTGACTGATATCACCAATGAAGAAATTCCCTGTAACTTTAAAAAAAATAAAAGTACCTACAAGTTCAGAGGTACAAACTGTGTATGTTATCACAAGACAATATAATACTGACTATTCCAGCACAGTGAATAATACTTGATTGTCAATATTGAAACCCATCAACAAACAATATAGGGGAATTAGATGGCTCAGGGTAATAGAAATAGGATATAGAAACTTTCACCTGAAGGCCCCAATCAGAAGTGACTGCAATTTTTTATCAGTCAGCATGTGTTAGTCATTAGCAACAAGAGACTAGGGCTCTATATTTTCACAAGAGATGAGCAGAATGAAAACGAATACTCTCAATCTATTTTCTTTGTAACAAGAAAATGCAAATTTATGTAAATGGAAATTTGTTTTGCAGGAGCAGTTCATGTAATATCAAAATTTATAGGGTAAACTCATCCTATGAATCTGTGTAAAATTACATTTAAAATTGTATTGTGCAATAATTTATTTTCCATGCACAAAAGTTGACAAATATGTATGACAAAATTAGGCTATATTTTGTCATTTCCTCACCCCCAAGGTTGTAGAGTCTAGTGGCATTTTATTTATATTCTTACTCCATTTCTGTACTTTTCTAATAACATTACTTCAGTAGTTCCATAATAAATACCTCTTTACCAGAGCATATTTTGAAATTGAATAGCTGGTGCTTCCTTCCAATCAGGAACATATATAGTTACATGATCTTTTAATTGCATCTGTAATGCTTTGAAGTATTACATTTAGAAATGGTAACCATACAATTCTTCACTGCATGATCCTAATTGTATATAAGAGGAACTTCATGGTAATGAGAAAATATTGAAAGCTTTTGCAGTCTTTCTCCCTACCTCTAGGTCAGAATAAAATATTAATGGAAAAAATGCTTAAGTAACAAAGACCTGCCCCAGTTTCACATGTTCAGTGTAGCCAGTATACTGTACAATATAAAAACTGAGGCCCTGATCCTGCAATCAGATAGATTCTCATGTCCCAGTGGAGCCAACTCATTGGGTCTCCATGTGGCTGCAAAGATCCATTTGTACAGCTCTGATTGGAGGATCAGGGTCAAAGGGGCTAATTGTATGAACATTTACTGTCTTGCATCTCTTTATTACCAGGCATATAATCCCAGCAAACCCAATTTTACATTCCATTTTTATTACTATTGAATTGATAATATGAGCCCAAGAGGTAATTCAAAATTCTGAAGTCCTAAGTGAAATTTGGTACAATGTATTTATTAGTGCTATTGTCAGTTAGGTATGTGTGTGCTCTCTCTGTATGCTGTCCCAGCCCTTCACAGATAGTTGGTTCAGCACATCTCAACAGTACACCTAGAAAGAATGATCCCTGGCACAGTTCAGTGACAAAGGCACTCAGCCAGGTTTATTGCCCTCAAAACACAGTACTAGTGCCCTGTCTCCATGGTTACAGGTACACTAACACAGGAGTGTTCAGTGGCAAGGAGTGGCTCAGTCAGCAGTGGGAATTTCTGCTGTCCTCAAGGCTGCACAAAGGGTTAAGGCAAGGCACACCAATATTTATAAGACAAACATATCTCGTACGTGTTTCATGACATCTGGTTGTTACCTCCTTTTGTATCGTACTCCACGTGTCTCAGGCACAACATCCTTATTCATTACTTCTACCCTCTTCTTCAGACCCTCTTATCTGGTGTTAGGCCAGATGGCCCCAAACTAATCTTTTGGAGTGTATTCTCACACATACCGAGTATCTGTTGCATCTTAGGAGTGCCTGTGTTATAGTCAGATTAGCAGTACTTTTGCCAAGGTCATATAGTGAGCTTGTAAACAACAACTTTAATACCTATTTTTGGTTCACAGCCTCTGGTTCAGGCCTCAGATCTTGCACCAGGCCCAGTGCACCAGGCTCTGTCTTTCTCCTACAAGTGCAGCTAAAAACCCATGCTTCTTATCTAGAAAATTGGGAGCTTTGTCTTCAATGGTTATGATTAGAAGAGATGCTCAATTTCATTTACTCTTTTCTAATTTAGATAGTCTTTGCATGTGCCTAAGGCTCTTGGCACCCACTTATTCCCACCCCCCTCCAACCAAGAAGTTAAGCCCACAGAGCTAGCAGAGCATTTTCAGCTCAAAGGGGGCATCTCCATAATCTATAATGAATGGTAACTTATTTTGATATCTCACAGTGGGTGGAGCTTGGTTTATGGGCAGCAATTGGAATAACGCCATCGATTCCACCCACTTCAAATTCACCCTTTCTCCAAAATGGCAATCAGGCATCCTCTTATATTTGTTCCTAAAGTGACTTCCAAGAAAACTCAGTGGTAGGTGAGACCGTGAGCCTGATTGTCCACTGCCTCACGTATTTATTTTATCATTTGAACAAAATGTTAAAGATGATTTGGTTTTTCAAATGAGTAGAGCAATGTTCTTAGCTTTACATGCTTCCCTGTAGGAAGCCTTGTAAAGGTTACATTATCTGAAGAAAATTGCTCTTCACAATAACTTATACTGGAATACTGAAAATTACAAGTAATTCCTTGTTGAATCCCCCAACATACACACACATGCCAAATCCTCAAATGGCATAGATTACACCAGTGCAGCTATGCTGATTGACACCAGCCCAGGATCAGGTCATGAACTGCAAATATCACCATTTTTGAATAACAAGGAATTAAAAGATCTCCAAAATAGGAAATTTGCATAATAACTATGAGGTTTATTCTTGAGAAAGTTCCTGAAGACCACATGGTGAACTGGCATGTGACTGGGCTCCAGTTTTGACACTGAATATGTCTGGTAGGTAGAGTAGAATAAATGAATGTGTCTAGAAATCAATGCAACTTAAATATGAATAAGCTTCTTTTTTAGGGAATTTTTTTTCTCTCTCAAGTTAAGTAAATTTATCTTCAAATTGTTTAGAAGGAACTAATACTTGCATCCTAAGTAATAGTCAGCAACAACTTAAGAGTTGTAAATTAACCTTGCTGAAATTGAGCAAATTAACCAACTGCAAGGTGCCTACAACCTTCCTCAGAATTTTAAAACCCTCTGATTGCAGAATACTAATGTTACAGAGCGCGACTTTGTTTTACAAAGAATGCAATGACAATTGTACCAAATTTAAATGAAATGTAATACTTCTTTCAGTGGGTCTGATTCTCCTCACACTTAATGGGTGCGAATAGGAGTAACTCCAAGTCCAAGAATCCAGAGGGCAAATAGGTCCTATTCTGATCTTCCATATCCCTGTTTTACAGCATTTATATTCTATAAGCATCTTGTTTTTCAATCAGTCATTCACTCTTAGGAAGTTGGTGTAAAAGCTAGTTTGACATATATAAAAAAAAAGGGATCAATAGCTTTTCTTCTCTTTCAGACTAACTAAAGAATGACAAAATGGCTTGACTTAAAATATTCTCCAGAGATTTATTATAGAAGAATAATATTATTTTATCACATTGCAATAAAATGAAAAATTGCTAAAATGAAATGGAGCAAAACATATTGAGACAAGAACTAACTAGCATATCAAAAGATAAAGCAATTATATATATATATTGGACCGTCTGCTACCAATATGTACAGGTAGCAATCCTGATTGTATTTTGATGGGGGTAAATCTGGAGTAACTGCTCTAAACTAGATGAAAGACTTGGCACAACGTGTCCATACTCTCATTACATCCATTCTGTTGGGAAATATTTTAGGAATTATTTCTACAAGTGCAGCTGTTGGTTATTGTTAAAAAAGTGTTCTCTCTATATAGATGCTTTTCATTCCTCAATCAATTTCTATCCAAGTACTGAAGTATTAATGATTCTACCTTCATAACATCTTGGATGGAAGAAATCAAGATGTTTAATGTTAATGACTTGGATGAAGTGCTATGAACTAAGAAGCTGCAAGATCTTGATATGTCAGAAGCAAACAAGAAGTCAACTATGACCCATAGATTACGGATGACAGGAAGGATGGCAACACTGTCTAGAGCGACAGAGATTGGGGGAATGAAGAGCATTTCAAAGGGATGTGTATGTACTGTTGTACTTGTGTATGTAAGTAATTATTTACATAAATGTTTGTGGGATTGGGCCTGTGAGTGAGTGCATAAGTGCAGTGGTGACCCACATGGCCACATGGTTTACTCAGCTCAGCAGGGCTGCCAGTCCATTCCTGGTGTCCAGAACCTGGGAACCCTCTCCTTTTTCAAGTCCATCCGGGGGTTGGAAGGGGAATCCAGGACCACCCACTTCACTGGGTTCCAGCTGAGAGCCCTCAAGCTAGACAAGGAGGATCAAGGATTGCTGACTCTGGCAGTGCCTGAGTTCCTTCTGACTTTCCCTTTGGCCTCTGTAGGCTCTTCAGTCCGTTGGCCTGTTCACCCTTTTCTGAGGTGTAGTCTCTAGGTGACTCTCTAGCAGTCTGCTACAGGAGTTCCTTTCTCCAGCCTGCTCACTGCTCTGTTAGACATCCCACTCGTTTGCTTCCCAGCCCTTTTAACCTCCCAGCTACTGTGAGGCTGCTGATCAGCGGTAGCTGGCAGTCCCTGTATTAACCCTTTGGTTGCTCAGCTAGCATGGAGTGCATACACCCCATGACAGCACCCTATGACTGAGTCTGAACAGGAGAAATGGGGTGAGGGGGAGGGTCACTCATTTGATACATGTGTTTTTTTTCTTCTTTTTACTCAGTATAGTAACTATGTACAAATCTCAAATATATTTGCCTCTTTTGTGGCCTGTCTGTATGTACTACTTGTGCATCAGTGATCTCTACCAGATAAAATAAATCACAGCTACTCACATGCATTAGTTTCCTCTAACTGGCTATGTTAGCAAAGCTGTTCTTTAACTAACTGGCTTTTAATTATTAGAGTAAGGAGTTGCTATGCATGTAGTTGTCTGATGTCCATGCCATCTCAATATGTGCCGATGAACCAAAAATTCAGAGTAATGTAAACAGTTTTGCTTCCCTCAGAGTTAAGTAGTTCTGGGTGGGATCTGATTTTGTTGTTTTTTCTCAACTTCAATTTATACAAACTGAAGTTATCTTAACAATAGTAACTTAAAGTGGATATATCTGTGGGTAAAATTTAATGAGATTTGATTTTAGAGAATATAAATTATATAGAATATATTTTTCTATCGGCATTTTGCTCCCAACCCAACGGTAAATCATCCACCCATCCACTAAAAAAAAAAAAAAAAAAAAAAGTAGTAGTAGTTTCCATCTTTTTTGTTTTGGGAAGAATATCCTTAAAAAAACAAACAAACAAACAAAATTAAGGAGAGTCATTTGCAGCCTACTCTGAAGGTCATCACAGTTGGAAAATTTCAGACCAACATGAGGAACAAACTCCAGAGTCTCAGAGCCTTTACAGAGAACTCCCAGTTGCATACTCACTCCCTCTCTTTTCGTGAGGGTGATCCAGCGCAGGCAGCCTGCTGACTGCAGATATAGCAGTGTGGCACAGGTTGAGGAGCACTCTCTCAAGTAGGCCAATCTGAGGCCATCAGGGCTTTATAGGTCATTACCAAAACTTCATGCTCCACTCAGAGAGCAATGGGCAGCCAGTGCAGATCCTGGAACACTGGTGTCTTTTATAGGGTGACCAGATGAGATGAAGAAAATATCGGGACACCGGGGGGGGCAAAAAAAAAAAGCCGAGCAAAAAAATAAAATAAAAAAAGACGAGTGCTGCCGGCGGAGCAAAATATCGGGACAAATTGCGTCCCGACCAGAGATCGGTTGCGACATGGGACAAACAGCTATAAATTGAGACGGTCCCGATTTTATCGGGACGTCTGGTCACCCTGGTCTTTTACTTCCACTGAGATGCTCCCACTCAGTAAGCAAGCCACTGTGTTCTGCCTGAGCATCAATTTCTGAATGGTTTCAAGCTGTAGCCCAACACATTGCAAGTCTAAGCCTGAGGTAATAGTAGCAAAGTCTTCATCTGAAAGGGAAGGTTGCAAGTTACAACCAGACACAGAGGGTAAAAAGCTGATTGTGTCACTGCTCTGATAGGATTGTCAAACAGCAGCTGGGGTCTGCAATCACCTCTAAGAAATAAAATCAAGAAATAACACACCAGCTCCTTAGTTGGTGCAGCATAGCTCCACTGGAGTTAAATCAGTTTTAAAACAGCTGACGCTCTATGCTTTATAAAAGCAACATTACATCTAATGTCCTTCATCTAATGATCTCAAATCACTTTGCAAACATTAATTAAATCTCAGTATCCCTGTGTAATAGGTATTATGTAAAATAGATATAATTAGAGTTGGTTTCAAAATAACATGTTTACTATTTAAAAGTTTTGAAAAATGGTGAAGTCTGATGACACTTTTTATTGCTGAAAACATTGATCAACTAGGGTTTCTTAAAAATAAATGGGGCCATAGCACTATTGTCAGTAATGATTTAGTCTCAGGATTGAATGAAGGGTAGTGAACTATGCTAACCCCATTTAGATGCTCCTTTGAACATTCAGGTTATGATTCAGACACATTGACTGGATACTCCAAAGAAGCTTGTACTATCATTACTCATGCAATACTTTTTATGCACGTAGATGACTGATCTCCAGGAATAATAATCTGACAATTTAATCACTATTGGATTAATTTTTAAAAAGTTAAGAAAGTTAAATTGAACCCAACGAAGGTTTTTAAAAAAATCAGTTTCTTACCAAATTATCTAAGGATTAGGAAGATGGAAACAATGGTTTAAAGAAAATAAATATGGAATGGACTAAATCCGATCAGGTTTTTTTTCTGAATATCACCCTTCTCATTTAAGTTTGTGTACAGAGCATTTTCCTACTGTTATGATTGTAGTGAGTGAATTTTCATGTGACTCTTACTGACCTTGTGTGCTTTCTATTATTTAGTTAGTGTAGGTATTCAGAATATGTTAATCATTCTATTCCTCCTCACCTAAACACGCACCTCAGTCATGTGCTTGTGGGAAGTTGCTCATAAAAGTCTGCCAACTTTTTACATGCTTACATGAGATAAATTAGATTCTGGTCAGGCCCCATCATCTAATTTTTTTTTTTTTTTTTACTGCTTTTTTACTTGAAGTGCCATTTTATGAGATTACAGTGATGATCTTCTTAATCATCCCATAATCTCAGCATCATTTTTCATATTGACCTTTCCTTTGGAAAAAATGATCATACATTATTAAAGCATAATTTTTACTTCAGGGATTTACAGAGTCACTATTACAGTCTGTGGAGGATATGGAGCTTTTATTTCATTCATGATTTTATAGCATCAGGTTCAGATCATCACAACATCACAGGAGCCCTTCCATATTGTTTTCAACCAATTATAGTTGCCATCTACCACCATGCATTCACAAGAGCTCAGCAGCCAGAAGGCTTGCTCATTGGATCTAAACACCTTCAATCCATCACAAAGACTGATATCTTCACTGTACATATTTTCCTGTAAAGCTAACTTTAGGAAAATATAATTTCAGTACACATTTTCAAACTGTGACATTTTGGCATCAGCATTGGCTCATCTCGGAGATCTGACCTTTTCCCCTCCCTATCTTTAGGACAGGGGTCAGCAACCTTTCAGAAGTGCTGTGCCGAGTCTTCATTTATTCACTCTAATGTAAGGGTTCGCGTGCCAGTAATACATTTTAACATTTTTAGAAGGTCTCTTTCTATAAGTCTATAATATATAACTAAACTATTGTTGTATGTAAGTAAATAAGGTTTTTAAAATGTTTAAGAAGCTTCATTTAAAATTAAATTAAAATGCAGAGCCCCCCGGACCGGTGGCCAGGACCCGGGCAGTGTGAGTGCCACTGAAAATGAGCTTGTGTGCCGCCTTCGGCACTCGTGCCATAGGTTGCCTACCCCTGCTTTAGGACAATCCAGATCCACTTCTGAATATTGTGGCTCCAGAGGTGCCATGAGCTGACTTCCCCAACACTGCTTCTGCTGCTAGTCTCTCCATCAGGAGCCTGCAGCTTTCTCACTTACGATTAATATTTGACTGTCTTATCACGCCTACTTTTGCCTCCTGCGGGGAATGAGATAGTTTTTTAAACTTGTTTTTCAATGTTTTGTTCTCAGAATGGCACTGGAATATCTGTTGAGGGAATGGGGATATATTCAGCAGTGTTACAGCCCATCCTAGGAACCACAGGTTTTAATATACTGTTATAGTTGAGCTTATAATATTGTGCTCATGGGATATGCAGCCAGTTAATCTTGAATCATTGACTCTATAATGCCTCCAAAACAAACAGGGGTGGAAAATTTATTATCTCTGTCAGCATCCAGTCTTACAGAGATTCAGAGGGGAACTCCCCTTACACCTCTGCTACACTCCCTGCCATAATCTCTTTGCAACTTCAACTCTATTTGCCGACAGAAACAAGTTCGAGTGTTTGGGCTTCAGCCTCTTCAAAATTGCCCTGGAATCCATTTCTGACATTCAAGCACTGCAAATAAAACAGATGCTTAGGCTATTCTACCTAGTAGGATTTTTCAATTAGAGGTTAGATGTGTCAGTGGGAAGGAAATTGAAAAGAAACACAAGTAGATTTGGGAATACAGACAAACAGTACTTAAACACGTATAAGAGTCCTTACCGGGAGCTATATGTTTGAAAACTATACTTTAAATGAGAAGAGAGAGATTTTTGCACAATGGGCAAATCCAGGCTACCTTTGGATTAGATAAGGGCTTCTATGCACACCAGAGTTAGCGCTTTAACTTTAGTGGTTCAGGTATAGCCCTATAATCCCTGTGTGTGGATGGAGTTATAGGGGTATAAGGTACTTTTATCCCAATATAACAGCATCCATGCTAAGGGTTGTACTATTATAATTCTTTGGGTTAAAAAAAACCCAAAGCCAAAAAAAATCCCCACACACTCAACCAAAATAGTTAGACCAGTTTGCAGGCTGTACAAACCAAGCCCAAGATAGAAACTGGATACATCCAGCATGAGGGCATGATCTAACACATAATACCAAGAACAATGAATCCACAAATTATCTTTCACATGTGAGTGGTGTCTAAGGAAGTGGAGATTGAAGGGGCCTGTGAAATACTGGATTTGGGCCTGGCCGACACACAAACTGTTGGTATCTAAAGATGTAGTTTTAAACCACTTCAGTTAAATCAGTGCAGTGTCGTGTGGGGGATGCTGCTAGTAGTCTAAAACTGGCTTGTAGTAGTTTAACTTGCATATGGAAATATACAGGTGCAATCTAAACAGATATAGCCAGATTTAAACCAATATAAGATTGCCCATGCACAACATTGCATCAGTTTCACTGAGTCTGTTTTTAATCCAATTTAAAATCAAACTAGAGCAACTTGTGTTTCCACAAGACCTTAAGCACAAAAATGTGGGGGAAACTCCACAACAGTCCTTGTAGGGGGCAAAGATTTTTGACCGGTATATAAGCAGGTTGTGTGAGGAATAAGGTGATTTTTCTGGAAATCTTCTCCCTGATTAGCTCTGGCACACCTTCCTGTTGCTGTGTCCAGAGATGTAAGATTTTCATTTCTGTATAGCTAAGATGAGAATGCCTGTGTAGCTTAGATTTTGGGAGGGTAAATATAGGTATGTTATGCAAAATCTGTTTTACTATTATTTTCTCTCTATTATTGATAAATCTTGTTTAAAGAAAACTGTTGTCCTGGTAACTTTACACAGATGGTTCCACAGGTATGAGAAACCCTCAACCTACAAGAAGAAGAAACTGACATCAGCTTCTGAAACCAGACCTCCTACCCATGAGTTTGGTCAGATAGGGCACCAACCATCTCTCCCCCCACTAAAGTGTCAGGAACAGCTGCAGCAAGTAAACACAGGAAAGAAACCTAAAAACCAAGGAAGAGACTCAAGTTGGCAGTGGTGCAAGTGAAGATATGCAAGAAAGATATTGCTTCTTTACCTTTAAATAAGCCAGGGTAAAATTATTTTTGTGCATCAATGTTTTCTTGATCAGGACCTTAAAAAAAAAAAAAAGAAGAAGAAGGATTTATCCGCTTCCAGGATTTCTCACACAGTTTGGTTTGCCTTTTAACCATATAACAGAAAGGAACATAAAGGCTTCTAAAAATTATGCATGCTTCAAAAGAAGCAAGGAGTGGTTGCGCACGCACACACACACAGACTCCCCTGCCCCCATCTTGTCTCTTTTCTTAGGATGAATCATAGCACCTTCATTTAAATATATATAAATCTGTTACTCAATATTAGTATAAAACAGGGGTCGGCAACCTTTCAGAAGTGGTGTGCCAAGGCTTCATTTATTCACTCTGATTTAAGGTTTCGCGTGCCAATAATACATTTTAACCTTTTTTAGAAGGTCTCTTTCTATAAGTCTATAATATATAACTAAACTATTGTTGTATGTAAAGTAAATAAGGTTTCAGAATGTTTAAGAAGCTTCATTTAAAATTACATTAAAATGCAGAGTCCTCTGGACTGGTGGCCAGGAAATGGGCAGTGTGAGTGCCGCTGAAAATCAGCTCGCGTGCCGCCTTCGGCACCCTTGCCATAGGTTGCCTACCCCTGGTATAAAATGTCTCAGCTTGGTTCCCCATCAGAAAATCCCCAATGTTTGATGGGTGCCAGCTCCAGCCTCTGTGGTTTGAGTTCATCTCTAAGTATTAGTGTTTGCTAAGGGTGAAATTTACCCCTGAATCAGGGCATTAAGTGGGACTCAAGCAATGCATAGGTCACATGCTGCCATAACAAGGAGATGGATTTCATAACTGAGGTAGCCTAAACTAAAAGTTTCCTGTAAAACCTCTGAGTATCTTGTGTTTTTGAACAGGTTTTGTTTGTCTCTTTATTGAAGAAACTAAAAGCAGCAATTTTCAGACACTCAAACAGTTTAGTACACCTTTGCTAAAATCTCCACCATGAATCAGATGTTTATTGCTGCATCCCTCTCTAATGCATTTTCTTTAGAAGTGGAATCAGTCCATTATGTAGTACTGTCAAGCAATGCAAGGAATAATACAGTGTAATACTATGTCAGAAGGGGCAATGAGAGCAGGATATTGCATACGTTGTCTTCATTTTTTACTCTCTGTAGTTGATCAATTCAAGGTCATATTTTTATTGTTTTGTTTTTCCAGACAGGCATTTAGATATTTAAAGACATATTAAATTCATCATCTCATGATCCGCTGACCTTCAGTGACACCTTTGTGTTTTAATTTATTTTTGGAACACTACTTCAGACATAGGTTGGGACCAGATCTAGACCTTTTTTGGTACAGTTTCTGCTACAATGAGTCAGAAAGCAATTATTTATCATATCAATCATATCCTCAGTTCTGACACATCTCAGGTTGATAGCAGAAGGATTGACGTTGCTGTAAACAAATCTTATTTTCCTAAAATCTTCCTAGTCTCATCCTATTGAATTTTGAATTCTATTCTCTCATCCATGCAATGTCTTGTTTATATATTTAGCTCCTTTGTAAATTGCTGTACTGGGCAGGTTGATTTTTGTTTTACAGTCATACCTCATTTTTCTCACACAGATGCAAATTATTATGGTGAATTAGAGCTCAGTGAAGATGGAATATAGAAAGTTTTTTGCATTTTTTCCCACTTTTCTTGAAGTTTAGAAATTTTCTGACCAGCTCTGGAGAGATAAGTAACTGCAAATAGGTAGTGTGGGCATACTATAGGATTTTGCTTAGAACAAAGAGTTCACCTTAAAGTTATGGGCTAAGCAGATGATTCATATTCTCTACCAGATGCCTGTTAGTTCCAGCAAGTTACATGCCAACATTCGACTTCACCTATTTTCCATTACATCCAAGCATAAGTAACGAAGTTCATTTTACAGCTTTTTGTCTTAGTCTCAAACTGTGAACAAAGATAGCATGTTTTATCAATCCACCGCAAATAGGTGCTGTGATTTGTGTATTTAATCCTTTGCATAAGTGTGATGTTCTGTAATTATGCATCTGGTTCAGGTTTACCAATTAACTTTCAAGATATAAAAAAGATAGATAGGAAGCAGTCTAAATGAGGGATTTAAATGAATTAGTAAAGCATAATTCAGAATCCAAGTAGTATAATTATGAGAGGACCTGGCAGCACCATATACTATTAAGATTGCTAACACTTCTCTTTAGGAGTATAAATATGCAATTTACGTGAAGGGTTGACTAACACAAAATTGATCAGGGATTTAGTTGCTAGTCAACATAGGTGCCTTTTGCTCCATTCAAAACAATTTTCATTTGATAGAGGAATTAAGATTTAATGACCACCATAAATGTATCCTGTAAATAAGGTACATATCTGAAAGAAAATGTTATTGTACTCTCCACAGTAAGCAGGGAAGAAAAATTAAAGCCAAAAGAGTATCCTAAAAGCAACATCAACAAAAGCCAAAGGGCTCTATCCTGCACCTACTGGAGTCAACAGGAGAGTTGCCTTTGACTTCAACAGATGTGCATTCAGGTTCAAAACCTTAAGGAAGGGTGGAGTCTGCTCTTTCTGAGAAATTATGGGGGTAGGGGAAGACACATACAAATACATTTGTCATCTATCCTCCAGCATTATCAGTCTTTTTATGAGTAGAAACCATATGAAAATCTAAGGCCCCAATTCTGCAAACAGACTGCTGCACCTGCACAGAAGTCATTGTAGGATTATTTGAAGCATGATTAAATTTAAGCTCGTGGCTGAAAGAAGTATGCAAAAACTAACCTTCGAGCCTGGAAAACTAACTGCCTGAGAGGATGCATTATCAACATGCAAATAGCTCTTAGTCTATCAAAGACCTCTTCTGGTAAGTGTTAAATGAAGTTGCTGGCAACAGGGCTATAGGAGTATCTGCCAAACACCCCTCTAGGTTCATTGGATTCTTTTGAAGTAGTGCATGTCAGCTGGAATAAATATGAAAAGCTGTCTATCAAGGAATAGTGAGCTTCATTAAATATTGAATACAATGGTTAGCTGTGCTGCAAAGGGATGGAATAACAGGCATAATCCAAAGGGTTGTAATGGAGAAATATCATTAGCTTTACACAAGGTAAACAACTCTCCCCCCCACCCCCTTGTAAAAGCTCAGACACCAAAGTGATTCCTAGTAATTACCCAGATAAAGTCAATATTATATGAATGAGTGTGTTCAACATCTGAACCTCAAGGACTATGCAGAATATAAGCATGAGTACAAGCCCCAGAGTGGAACCATATGGGAAGCCATGAACGCAGCCATTTCAGCATGGGGACAGTGACAGAATTAGAGACGTAGGGCAGAAAGGGGCCTCAAGAGGTCAGTTATTCCATTCCCTTGCACGGAGGCAGGATTAAGCACATATCTAGACTAACTCTGAAAGGTGTTGTCTAACCTGTTCTTAAAAAAAAAACTTCCAGTGACAAGGATTCCACAACCTAACGATGAATACAAAACTTTTAAAACAAACAACTTCTTAGGCCATATCTACAGTGCATTGTAAATCTGGGTCTGTGGGACCTGGGCATGTGTACATTGTGTTTCAAAGCCCAACCTTGAGCGTCCACATTGCATTGTACACCTGGGTTTACAGTTGCTGGACCTGGGTCTCACAGCCATGCTAATGCATCCATACTGAACTACGTAGACCTTCTGATTTGAGTCTGCAGCTTGAGCTGTCCACACACTACAAAATAACAGGGCTTGGACAAGAGTTACAGCTGGACTCAGGTTCTGACCGCTAGCAGGGTTCTAGGACCCAGCTCCTGAGTGCTTACTGACCAAGGTCAGACTGAGTTGTATGTGGACTGAAGGGGAGCTTGGGATAAATAACTGGAAGGGACCCTGAAAGGTCATGGAGTCCAGCCCCCTGCCTTCACTAGCAGGACCAAGTACTGATTTTTCCCCAGATCCTTAAGTGGCCCCCTCAAGGATTGAACTCATAACCCTGGGTTTAGCAGGCCAATGCTCAAACCACTGAACATCTTAGTCAGAACCCAGTTTTAGTGTGCAGTAAACATACCCTTAGAAAGTCATGTGTTCTCTCTAGTGAGGCTATTACTCCCTAGACAGTAGCACTACAGTTTATCTTTGAGTTACTTTGATTTTTCTCTGTACACTCAATTTGCTTGCTTCAATACTGTACATTTAAGGTAACTTGGAATTACTGACAAATTCTAGAGGGATGGAAACAAAAGTAAGGATTGAGATGAGTCAGAGGAGGGGAAAAAAGACCTCTGAGTGCTCCGGCCTAGATGCCAGGATGCTGTTTTGGTCCCACTTGAGATATAGAGAAAGCTTCAATGCTAAGAAGGAATGTCCATCACTAGAGCAGATCTGTTCATATTAATATTTCTTCACTGCACCCAGAAGGAGATACACACAGAGAAATTGAACTCAAGTATTCAGAATAGAAGAAAAATATTAGGGTGGCCAGATTCTCTCCTGCACTGATGATGCTCAGTGTGGGAACCCCATCAAGGAGACAATTACAGCCTCCACCCCACACCCCTAATTCTTGAGCTGCAGCAGCATAAACCCAGGCCTAAAAGCTTAGGGGCTGCTCAAATTTCTGACAGCCAGCTACATTAATTAAAGGAGCGTACACCATATATATTACACTATGCTCCCAGCCCCTTCCCACATGTCAGATGGGAGTCAACTGGCCAAGGAGCCAGTTATGATGGGTTTATGCCAGCTGAGCTTTATTTCTCACCATGGACTTATCCAGTTTTTGAACACTTATTTCATTATGGCCAAATTCTGCTCATAATTGTGATTAAGACAACAGCATTTGGTCCTAAAAGTGTACGTCTTAAAGTGCTAGATTACTGTACTACAAATTATCACAGATACACTATTCTTTTTTGCTTACTGGTATTACTGTAAAACTGCAGGACTCAAACAACACTACTTGAACTGTGAGTTAACTTTTATTATGTCTCTTTATTGTATGCACAACAGAACATATCTGAGTTCAGACATACAGCTTTATATAATATTGTATCACCCCTGGAAGGAAGAAGAAGTCAGAGAGAATGAAAGAGTAACATTAACCTAGGAAATGAGAAAGATAGAAATCTAACTTTTCAGAAGGTAGAACAAGTCCATATGTAAAATGCATTACAAGTGGTAATACAGTTAATGCTTTTGCACATGCAAACCAGCTAAATACGTGCATATATATGTTGGCATTGTTAACTATTTGCATGCATAATTGTCATAACTACATGCACACTAGTGGATGTACTTTCTCACGTGCATGTTTTGCAAGCTCATCTTATACCTCCTTTTTTTTAAAAAAAAAAGCTCTGAAAATACCATTATGTCCTGTAGCCCAGACAATTTTAACCAGGCATAACTATGCACCCATATATATATTAAATACATATTGCCTTTTAATTATTATCCTAATATATATGACTGAAAGCTTTTCACAGTCTGTCACTGTTATTTCATTTCGAGATCATGCTACATCAAGATGAATCTCAGTCCGCAGCAGAAACAGCAGGATGCATCGCTATGTTTTGTCCTAAACAATTATTGCGTTAGGGATATCCCTCTCTACCTCTTTCACATCCATCTTCTCTTTTTTGACATTGTCAAGGCACAAAAAAATAATGAAGCATTTAATATATTATTTTTGAAACACCCCAACAGTGTGCTAGGTGCATCATAAAACATGGAAATATTACTGTCAATCAGCTGCCTCTATCCATTGTTCAGTTTTGTCATGTATAAGTGAAAGTCTCCCATTGACTTCAGGCAGTTAGTGCCAATGCAAAGTCCTTTATTGGCAAGAGAGGAAATTGAAATCCTTTATCTGGAGACCATATTCAAGCTGTGCCTTACTCTGTGGTAAGGGACCATTCAGTCCCTGCCCTGTGCGAAGAATGTCAATAAGAGTGCCAAATTTCATGGTGACATTTGTTACATGGACTACTATCTATTGCAAGCCATCAACTCATTTTAGACAAAGCACCAAACAGAATCTGAATGTGAATAGTGTAGGAAGTAAGAGGAGGGATATAATTAGTGCACTAGAATGAAAAGGTAACCCAACTTAGTTTAAGATCTGCCAGGAGAATCTAAGGACTGGACAAGCAGCTTGTGAAGTGGTCCATCCTCAAACAAGGAAACAAATTAATGAAGAAAGAGGGTTTTGTTTACCACTCATTTATTCATTGCCATTGTTGCTTCAACAGAAAGAAAACCACTGGGATGAGAAGCAGCAGGAACCTACACTTTCAACCTTTGCCTATGCAGGGAGCTTGGATTCAGAGTTATTGGCTGGTGGTTGAACTGAATCAGTCAGTCAGAGTAGTATTATCCATTCTATTCATTCCTATTTTATCTGAACTTGGCTTCTAATACCACTTGGCATGCACATGGCACTTGCTTGCTGCTGGCAGTATATCAGAGTTGTGCTGCTGTGCTCTGTCTCTCCACAGGGCTCTTTATGGTGCTCACAATAATTTGAAAAACAAGCAAACTAAAAAATTAAAATAGAATAGGCCATATTAATCTGATGTACATGGGTGTAACTGCATTGTAGTCTATAGTGCTGCCCCTGCTTACACTATTGCTGAGTTTGACCTAATTCTTCTTGCAATTACCAGTGTAACTGTAATAGCTTCTTATCTTTCCAGCACCACTGTCTTACTTTTCCTCTGGAGCTGTGCTTTGTTTCCCTTTCTGGCAGAGTAGCTTGGCTCTCTCTTGGAGGGCAACAAAAGAAAAAGTAACTTCTCCCTCTCTGAACAGTCTCACCCTGTTGAAGCAGGAGAACTTTCTCAGACCCTCACTGGAAGTCCAGGTCTACAATCCATAAACGAAGATAACTGCCTACAATATCACACCACCAGTGTATTAACAAAACCTCATCCTTCTCTTGCATCACCCCTCATCAGGGGACTTTCTCTAACCCTGCCCATCACCAGGTCTCTTTATTTTCTTCTCTGCCTACAACCCTTGCTAGCTGCTTCACAAGCCCTTATTGTGAAAAGCAACACTTGAGGTCTGCCATCTCCTTAGTCTTTCCCCTTCATCCTCAACTCTTTATTTAGTCTGGCTGTCACATAATGACTGTCACATGATCCCTAGATACAAGTCTCTTAAGGGTCAATGTACACCTGGTTATAATAACCCAAATCAGATTCCTGGGGATGGGGGGAGTCAAGCTACTTGGAAATCAGATTGGTGTCAAACCTATAGCATCTTGAAGCTCTCTCTCTCTCTCTCTCTCTCTCTCTCTCAGGTAAACCAGTAATAAAAGTGCTCTGGGTAGCGAGCATTTACCTGGCAACTTTTATTCTGTAATCAATCAAAAATGTTATTAAAAATCAGTATTGATCAGCTATTATTTATGATCTGAACAAGCCAGTTATGTAGTTCATCCCAACTGATGCCAGTGGCAGTCAGGGCATTTGTAACTACGCACCTTGACTTGTAATGATCTGTTATAAAGGATTTAATGTAATTAGTTTGCTTTTCTATAGCATTTGCCATTCATAGATCTTGAAAGAATGTATAGTATTAGGATCTGATTGTACATGGCAGATTGAGACCTACATTGACATCGGGGCAGTGAGGAATTTTCCAACTTTTATTTTCCTGCCCAGGCCTCCATGGTTTGCTGCAGGAGCTTGATATTTGTCAGGGAGGTAGGTCAGAAAGGCACCTTTTGCTCTCTATGAAAATCCAGTCAGATTTGGCCAAGTAATAACCTGTCAAAAATTATAGTATGTATTGCGCTCAGTGGGACTTGGTAGGGGTTAGCTGCTAAAGTTGCCAAATCTTCTTCTGCACTGAGCTCCCCTAAATCTGCATGCAGTATTCTGAAGAAGCTACCTGTAACAACCGCTGGAGGGGAACAGACAAAACACATATGGGAAAGGGTGAGTCACTATTGGCTCACCCCTTATGGTGTGATATGGCTTTACAGGCTCTCCTCATCTAATGACCCCAGCTGCCAGCTGCTCTGGCTCAGCAATAGTCTGCCTCTTCTCATGACTCAGTTCTGTGGCCAGGTCACATGTAACCCTCATTTCCTCCAGGTGGACAGTGTCCAAACTCCCAGGCTCTGCAAAGTTCATTCCCACTCTACTACAGATGTTGCCCCAGATTTGAGGGGTGGGTGTGTGTACCCCAGATTTTGATCAAGATAATTACAATCATATTGTGTGCATTCAGCCACCATGAATTAATAAAATAGAACATCACATAGGTAAGGGTTCATTTGAACAAGCAGGGCTTCTGGAGGCAAGGGCAAAACTAGCTGCTGGCTTGCAGTTTCTGCTAATCAGAATGGGAGGAAGGGAGAAAAGAGTCAACAACTTGAGAGAAAGAAAATAAGTGGATGGAAACCTTGAGTTTGGGCACCTTTGATATAGAAGCTTATTATGGCTAAGACTGTTAGGAAAGTTTTGTTGATAAGTAGTTTATTGAAGTTACGAGGTGATGCCCCAGTTGGGATCACTATGAGGTATGTGTTTTGTAAAAGTTAGTTATAAAAAGACTATATAATAGAGTGTACTTGGAAGCACTTCTCTGCAGCTACCCTGAGATACTTTGTCCTGATCCCCCACTCTCCAGCAGGGAAGCGACCAGCCATTGCTGACCTGCTGCAAATCACTCAATACTATTTCAGATTCTAGGTAATTATTTGGGATGTTCTAAACCTATTGCTTATGTTTGTGTGTGCTTATATCTAATAAATAGTAGTTTTATTACTTGCATCAATCTTCCATCAGCCAGAAGTGCTACCGGTATGTTCCACTGATTTACTCCTGATACTGCCTAAAGTGAAACAGTTAAGTTACCACTGCTTGTGGGTCTGAAAACCTGGGTAACACAGAGGGCTGTCTGCCAGGGCTTTATCCATGGAAGACCAGCTCCTCTCAAGCAGCTAATTGTCAATGCTTCTTCCCTGGTGTCCTTCCCCTCAGTCTGGATCCTCAACTTAAGTTTATCCAAGGCCATCTGCCTGTGGATAGACCTTCTGTCATGCCTGCTTCAGGAATCTCCTTTATCCCTGCTGCCCTCTTCTATCAGGGTACAAACTCAATTTTGAGCTGCTCTCCACCCAGCTGAGCTCTCTCAGCCTTTTGTGCTGTCTACCCAGCCTTCTCACTCTCTCAGCTGTGTCCACTCATTAGGTAAATCCCACTAATTCCCAGCTAATTAGGATCAGCTGGGAGGGTAGCTGATCACAGAGGAGGCTGCATCTGACTCCCCCTAAAGGACCAGCAAGTCTGTGACAACATAACAATGTATTTTTCTTTTAAAAAAAAACCCACACATATAAAATCAATTTAAAATGATGTTTAAATATTATGAAGGTTGCAAGCTCAGTTTGCCAAAGTTGTGAAATGTCAATGAAGGTTGCCCATGCAAAGTTATTCTTTCTGCATTCCCCTGCCTGACTCTACAACTTTCAAATTTCTACAGATAACAAGACAAGGGTCAGACAACAGCCTCATTAGCTATACAAATCTTATTTGTTCCCTAAACACCTATGCACTGAATTAGGCATGTGTCTTCTGTGCGGAAAAACATGACTATCATAATGGAGATGAAGAAGGGGCAAAACTGAGGTTGCCTGGGCAGTGTTAATTCTGGCATTCTTTTAACGTAAGTTTTTTGGGGGGCAATATATTTTATGTTCATGTGTGTATATATAAAATAACTACTATTTTTTTAAAAGCTACATAGAAAGAATATTAAGGTTGCAAATCAAACATTTAAAGATTTGGAAAAAACAGGCATCAGCAGGAAGACATTTGAGAGTGTGGCAGAGATAGAATCTACTCTCTATTCCTGTGCCCAGTACCACACTGGACCCTGGAAGCTGGGAGGAGCAATTTCAGGGAAATTCCTGCTGGGCACCTTCATCCCCAGGCAGGAGTGTGCTCATTGCAGACAGACCCTTCACATATTTTGGCTGCTCAACTCTAATGAGCCTCTACAGAGCATATGCTAGCTGAGATTTTTCCATGAGGCTTATAATTTAGCTAAAGTCTGGATGATTGTCACAAAGACAGCAAAAAAAAAGGCAAGAGCTGACACTAGAATAACCTCCTGCCACATTTCAAGTCCCTGCTCCCAACCATAGAGGTGCTCGAGCTTCTCAATGAAATTATTGTTAAAAATTAAAAGGGGCAACACAACCTCTTTTTTCTCTAACCTAATTCACAGGAATATTTGGATAATTTTAGCTGAAATTAAAAATAAAATAAAATAAAGTAAAATAAAACCCCCACCACACATACATCAATTAGCCTGAAAACAAACACACACACACACACACACACACACACACACCAGTTAGCCTGAAGCAGACACCCATGATGGTAAATTTCAGCTAAAATGGTTTGGCTGAAACATACCATAATATATTAACTTCTGTACCCAGAAAGATAATGGAGCAAATAATTAAGGAATCAATTTGCAAACATCAAGAAGATAATAAGGTTATAAGTGACAGTAAGCATAAATTTGTCAAAAACAAATTGTGTCAAACCAACCTGATAGCTTTTTTTGACAGGGTAACAAGCCTTGTGGATGGGGGGAAGCGGTAGGCATGGTATATCTTGACTTTAATAAAGCTTTTGATACTGTCTCACATGACCTTATCATAAATAAACTAGGGAAATCCAACCTAGATGGAGCTACTATAAGGTGGGTACAAAACTGGTTGGAACACCATTTCCAGAGAGTAGTTATTAGTGGTTGACAGTCATGCTGGAAGGACATAATGAGTAGGGTCCTGCAGGGATCAGTTCTAGGTCTGGTTCTGTTCAATATCTTCATCAATAATTTAGATAATGGCATAGAGAGTACACTTATAAAGATTGTGGATGATATCAAGATGGGAGGGGTTGCAAGTGCTTTGGAGGATAGGATTAAAATTCAAAATGATCTGGAGAAACTGGAGAAATGGTCTATTGTAAATAGGATGAAATTCAATAAGGACAAATGCAAAGTACTCCACTTAGGAAGGAACAATCAGTTGCACACATACAAAATGGGAAATGACTGCCTAGGAAGGAGTACAGCGGAAAGTGATCTGGGGGTCATAGTGTACCACAAGCTAAATATGAGTCAACAGGGTGACCCTGTTGCAAAAAAAGTGAACATAATTCTGGGACGTATTGTTGTAAGCAAGACATGAGAAGTAATACTTGTGCTCTACTCCATGCTGATTAGGCCAAGACTGGAGCGTTGTGTCCAATTCTAGGTGCCATATTTCAGGAAGGATGTGGACAAATTGGAGAGAATCCAGAGAAGAGCGACAAAAATGATTAAAGGGCTACAAAACATGACCTATGAGGGAAGATTGAAAAAAATGGGTTTGTTTAGTCTGGAAAAGAGAAGACTGAGGGGGGACATGATAACAGTTTTCAAGTACGTAAAAGATTGTTACAAGGAGGAGGGAGAAACATTGTTTTTCTTAACCTCTGAGGATAGGACAAGAAGCAATGGGCTTAAATTGCAGCAAGGGAGGTTTAGGATGGGCATTAGGAAAATCTTCCTGTCAGGGTGGTTAAGCACTGGAATAAATTGCCTGTGGAGGTTGTGGAATCTCCATCATTGGAGATTTTTAAGAGCAGGTTAGACAAACACCTCTTCAGGGATGGTCTAGATAATACTTAGTCCTGCCATGAGTGCAGAGGACTGGACTAGATGACCTCTCAATGATTCTATGATCTAGGGCTTTGTGAAGGATGCTACATAAATAAGAGTTGCAATTATTTAAATACACATTAATTCTTCAGTGTTTTATCGCTCGCTGTTATAAAGTATGTTGAAATCTGTTCTAAACTGTCCCATAAATGAAAGACAAACAGAGCTGCATGGAAGCACTCTTTATATTAAGTTTAACTAGTTGAATTATATCTTATTTTTGCAGTCTTTATGAAAAGTTAAATGTGTTATACCAATAGAATAAAAACCAGCAGGATCTTATTAAGAGGGATAAGGCAAAGATGCCACATTTATTGTAAATATAAAAAGAATCATAGTAAGCAGTCAGTTATAGCTATAACATTTCATTCAGTTTCACATTCATTCTCACACACACACACAGGTTCTGCATAGATGTCATAGTTACCAGCCTAGAAGTTGCTCATGCCAAGTTACTGGCCAGGTAACCTGGGCATGAGGGTGGAGCCGAGTCCTTGTCAGATTCATCTGATGCTCCTGGAGGCTGGCAGCAGAACCATAGACTCAAAGACTTATTCTTCAGAGTCCAGTTTTATAGGGATTTT